>JBBPCZ010000040.1:13345495-13363880 GCA_037974445.1 Brycinus macrolepidotus | reverse complement strand
CCCCCCCCCCCCCCCCCCCCCCCCCCCCCCCCCCCCCCCCCCCCCCCCCCCCCTCCCCCCCCCCCCCCCCCCCCCCTTCCCCCCCCCCCCCCCCCCCCCACAAATCACACATACAAAGAGAGACATATGAAAGGTTGCAAGCATCATAGTGAATGCAGTTTGATCTATAGACATCTATTTTTAAATATAGACATACTGAGCATATAGCTGTATGTTTTTTTTTTTAACCGTGTTCCCAAGAGATGCCATCTCCTATCTACTACAGGCCGGTCCAGTTTATTCCTTCACATCTTCCCTCATTCCTTCACCCTTCCCTCAGAGCTTTCTTTTATATGGAACAAGCTGCCAGTCTCCAGTGACTAGCCTATAGACTTTGTCTTCACCTTCACCATCTTCTGTTCATGCCAAATATTTCATATGCCTTCAGTATTTCATTATTTGCAGCAAGAACTGGGTGAGCCACTCTGTGGACACTTTGCACAAGCCTGTGGTGAAGGCGGGTGTGCCCATATAGACGAACTTGGCTCTGGTCTAGGGTGGCACTTCAGGAAGGGTGGCAAAACTTACATTCCCCCAAATATGATCCCACCCCCCCATGCCACTGGCTAAAGGACTGTCAATCTGACAATGCCCAAAGCCACTGGATCAGAGCACTGCCAGTTGCTGCCAGTACATTTGACAATGCTCAAAGCCTTTGGTTTAGAGTGCTGCCAGTCAGAACTGCAGAATCACAGGACCACATTTTTAAACAGGAGGAGAGACATGGTTAGACCACTTTGGCAGGATTCATTTCTTTTGGTACTACTTTAAATGACAACACTCTGCATGTACCTTTCCATCATTAAAGGCTTTTAAGAAGATATGTTTTAGGCCAAAACTTTAGTAACCTTCTGTGAGGGAGCTGTTAGAGTCACTAAACTCTTCACTTCTGGTTCTTATCATTACCACTGTGAACAATCCTGGTTCAGTATGTTTCTCTAAAACAGCGCATTTCACATCAAATCACTCTGAATGACTTTTATTTACATGTCAACCATTTAATTACGCAGACACTTTGCAGTCAAATTGCCTTTTAGGAGTCAGGAGATCTTGCTTATTCAGTGTAACACTGACATCATGAATTAATGTGAATTACTAATCACTTGATGAATGTATCAACCTGAGTGATTTAGACTTGAGGGTTTAAAGTTTTAGTTAATGTTCCTTAATAGGACAAAACATTGATAGATCAGAACTTACATTAAAAAGGACCAAAAATACTGGTCTTCAAAGACTAAATAATTAACTGAAAGGCTTCTTTAGGCTACTAAGAAGTTGTTCACATCCCTGCAAATAACACTTTTTGCTTCTATTGGCACCTTTGTTTTTAAGAAAAAGTGGTTGTCCTATTACTACTGGTAAATACCACTTCTGGACACTCAGCAGCAGCAGAGAACACTCCAATAGTCCAGAATGATGCCCTAATGATAAGGTAATTTATCTACTGTGAATTAAAAAAAAAACGTTTTATTCACAGTTCCTTTAAACCAGGACACAATACCAGTGGTTCTTGAATCAGAGTGGTACAAATGACCATCTCCTCTGGTCTTTGTGTGTAACGACACTTGCTAGGAGCAATGTCTTGGCCTATTGTGGCTTGACCAGTGCAGACAAATAGAGCAATTTAAAGGTGACGTACAGTAGTTCAGCGTGACTACGGGAGCTCCCTGGGCTGCCCAGAGGGATTTGAGAGAGAGCCTCCGACTGACCGCGCATCTAGTGAGAGATATAGCAGAGCCAGGAGATTTGGTGACCTAATGAGGATCTATGGCCTCCCCTAGATCCAGCTCACAGCCAGGCCGCACAGACATGGCCACCCTTTATAATGACTGTTATGTTCAATGTTGATGTACCACAGGTTAAAAACACTCACTTTCAAGGTCTTAATAACTATGCTGGAGCAAAATCATTGATGTAGTGCCTTATGTGCATGTATACAGTCAGCTCCATAATTACTGGCACGCTTTTAGGAAAAACACAGAAAGAAAGAAAGAAATGCCATGAAAGAATATCTTTAGTTAGAGAGACTCAAATTTCTTCAAAGATCATGGCTGGAGACCTGCAAAAGGTGACAACATCTTGGGGTCACCAAGTCTTTAATCCACTACACGCCTCCTCCATGTCAAAAAAGTATTTGAAAAATGTGTCAGAAGAAATCCTTTTCTTTCATCTAACCACAAACGTAAGCGCCTGGACTTAGATGCTGCTGGAACTTTGATTGGAACTGGCTTCTATGGTCAGACAGAAAAAGAGGTTTTTGGTAAAACAATCAAGGTGGCTTTTGCATTAAGAGAAAGAATGTTATATCGAAAAGAACCTCAACCCTGCTTTTAAATATGTTGGGGGATCTGTGACGCTTTTCATACAGAGACTCTATGAACCTTGTTAGGATACATGGCATCATGAATTAAGTACCATTAAGTAGAGGAGAGTCCAAATGAGAGGACCAAGCCCTATGGAGGATCTGGAGAGAATCAGTAGCAAGGAATGGTCTCAGATCACTTATTCTGTACTTTTTTCTGTAGACAAAAGACAATTAAAGGTTTAAATATGAGATTTTAAAGAAATGTGTCAATAATTATGGAGCTGACTGTCCACGAGGTATATATATGATAATGTACACAGAATGAGTCAGTGCTGAAAATATAATTGGTGTAATATCTCTAAGTAAATGTATAACTAAGACACTGGCTAGGTGCCATATATTGCTGATTAAGCATTTTTCAACCTATAGCTGGGTAGCTATGGTAATAACATACTTCAACTATTAGCCTAGAGCTTTGAAGCACAGCAAGGTTGTCATTTCTTTCATAAGATAATAAGGAGTCCATTAATTTTTCTTGCACTGGGGGCATAAGATACTGGTTATCCACGATGTGAATGAACTACATATTTAGGTGTGAAACAGCCTGAGTGACCGCTGACCAATCAGAATGTACTCAGCAGCACTGCGGAATAATGTGACTTTTAAATTACCAGAGCAAAGACTGCATAAACAGGATTTCCTTTATAGACAGTACATGTTTATACTAATATTACAGCTCATAACTTAGACCAGTTTGCTCTCATAAAAGAATAATACTGAATACTAATTCGAGAATATTTAGATGCATTTAGCACGAGATAAAAACAAGAGTTAAACTGGAAATTCTGATATACACTACAGTATTCCCTAGAGAGGTGTCCTTTTGGAAATGTATAATTTAGTTTTACCCCTGAGACACGATTCTCAAAGCTAGCCGCACACAAAGTGCTGCCTTTGTTCTGCTGCTAGCATTTGTCTTCGGCTGAGGAGGTACAATCACAATCCGCTCTTACGAGGGGGGGATGCACGGAGAATAGTCCGACTGGCCAGTTCCTCCTGTCACCTGCTGGGAGTCTGAAATACACTTAAAAAAATTATTGAGACCTTCAGTATCAAATTCTCAGCCCATCACTGTCCAATCTGTAAAAGAAAATATGATTCAGAGAAAAAATGCCAATATCGTTATGACTGTAAACACATATAAGCAATAAACACTGAATAAAACACTTAAACCCTTTAAAGTATACACATAGTATTCAGCTATTAAGTTTTCAAGGTTTCAGCATAATTCATGAAACACAAAATCAAAATCATTTTAGATGGTTCATTATAAAGAAACACACTCAGGTTACTTCACAGGGGTGGCGATAGGAACCAGGGGTTACAGTGAATAAAACGCAAATAAATTTCATTTACTGTTCTAAAACACCAGTGAATCTACACATGTCTTCATGTAGTATCGATAAAGGTAAAATAGTGGTAAATCTAACAAAAATATGTTTTCTTTGGGGACAATTTTGTCTTACAACACCCTGCATGTATCTCTCCGCCATGAATGGATTTTTAAAAAATGCTTTAGGCTAAAACCTCGGGAATATCAAAACTCAGCAATCAGGCAACATATTCATACGTATTTCATGTAATAAAATGCCCTTTCTGCAAGGAATCTTTTGGAAGGATTAAATGCTTTGGACGTCTGGTTCCTATCACCACTATTGTGAACAATTTTGACTCTTCTTGTTTCTCTAAATGGAGCATTTTACATCGAATCACTCTGAATGACTTTGTTTACATTTTAACTATGGGACTTTTTGAAATAACAGTAAAATTCCTATTCTTTAGTCATCATACTGATGTTTTCAGTAACTCCTATGGAAATAGTAGACAAGTTATGAGAGAGGAAGAGAAACTGAAATGTCCCTAAGGTGTAACGGTAATATTTGTGCTGTAAAAAAAAAAAAAAAGGTTCCTGAAAAGTAAATGAACTACTTGTAAATTAAGCTTCAAAAACAGCTCATTTTAAATTCACTGGTTTTGGGATGTCACTAAACCCAGCAAATGTTCATACATCTGTCTATTCCCCAAAAGCAGTTTAGCTCCACCCATCAAAGTTGAAGTCAATCTGGAATGCTTTTTGAATGAGTGCCATGCAGGATGGCCAATCAGAATGGAGTACATTTACATATATCAATTTTAAAGACACAATAATAAAAAGAAACTAATTCTATGAGATTAAGAGGGGTCAAAAATGGTTAATAATCATTCCTCAGGAATTTTGTCTCTTGAAGAAATAAAATACAAGAGAAATGAAGAGCATGGGCCAATTAAAAAGGTTCTCTACACTCACATTACAGGTATTGTCTTACTGACCATTATTTTAAGAAGAATTTACCAAAACCTTTTTAGGGGAAATCAAAAATGGTTCTTCTAAGGCAGCACTCCACAGAACACTCTTTTGGCCCTATATTTTTAAGAGTGTAGTTATTATAGCAAGGAACCAAAGCATGGCTCCAACATACAGTCCCTTAGGGTTTGAGGAATTAAAACGCTATGAAGGGCATCAGTTGATAACCTTTGGAAAAAAAGGGTCCCTGCTGGCATCTGTGTCTTTGTGACCGGCAATTTCTCGAGGATGAATTCAAGCTCTCATATTTCTTATATTAGCAAATCCTTCTCTCTCCCTTCAGCCAGTGTTCTCACCTACCGGAGTACCCCCCCTCCTCCCCTCCCGCCCTTTCCACCTCCCCTCCAGGTTAACCCTATGTGTCCGAGCTAATGAGGAGTTTCCGTAGCGTTCCGGGCGCCCGGCTTGGGCTCTAGCTCCCCTCCCCCCTTGGCTTCGGGGCCTGAGGAGCGGGACAACGGCCTCAAGTTCCAGTGTCAGCCGCCGCTCCATCGCACATACATCATGCTGGTCATTAGCAGAGGATCAGGCTAGACCTTTGGCCAGTGCACCACTGGCGGCAGGGAGAGGAGGGCGTTAAAAAAAAAAAAGAGGGGGCAAAAAAAAGCCCAGGATCTGTCACTCATTGTCACTTAAAGTGAGAATTTATCAGGGGCCTCTGCCTGCGTGCCCATGAATAATGAATGCGCTTTCTGAGCTTTGCCATTGCGCCCGGGTACTAATGGGCCCGGAAAGCAGCGGCAGAAGCTTCCTTTGTGCTGAGAGGCTGCTGTGGAGACGGGGTGTGTGTGTGGGGGGGCCAGAATCTGCCGGTGGCTGGGCCTAAGGTCTGCTGGCAGATTCACCCTGAGAGTCCACCTCAGCTTCTGCTTTCTGAGCTCACATCAGGCACGCCATTCCAGACCGTGGACGTGGGAAGAATTCTCACACAACTAGACAAGTTCAGCATGTATTTTAAGCCCACCTTTTGAAACCAGTTAATGTTTCTTTCTTCTGCCTGATGCAAGTGCCTCTGCTAACCCTTTAATAGGTCCATATGTGGCTCCACACTTCAATTCCTCACTCACATAACATACATACTGGGTTCAGTAGTTAAGAATAGAGCTATTAAAAACATTCTTAAACATAATACCTGAATAATAAGCACGTATTTTAAGAGGCTTTACTCACTTGTAAGCTTACATCATAACTGCACTATCCTATGAGGTCCAGAGAAGCACTAGGTCCACTTTTGAGTCTTGTTTCTGCTAATAGGGAGTTTTTCCTGCCATCGTCACCCTTGAGGAATAAACAGCACATATCAAAAAGAACCGACATTTCTATTTTTTAAATTAAAGGGTTACAGCCTACAGCAGGTTAGCCCAACCCATTCACATAGGGGTTATAAGGTGTGTTCCAATCCAGACTGCTTTTTGAATTAAGAATAATTCAGGCAAAACAAAGGTTATTTACATATTTCAGTCTTAAAGTAAAAAAAACCAAAAAAACATTTTTTTATTGTAAGGGATAGAGAGAGGCTGGAAGATGGTCATATAAAATGGAATTATGACTGATCATTTTTGGCACATAAAACTATACAAATGTCATAATTGGACCCAAGTGAAACAAATGAGCCTGGACCTACATTTGCGGAAAGCTGTTCGTGGAAAGCTGTTTGTAATAACGTTAAAGAACAACGTAAATGAAACTGAATTGAATCAATGGGATGTCTTGTCCCTCTTTAGCTCCATTTAAGCTAAATAGCTTTTAATTGGAGAAAACTGGAGTACATTTGTGATTTTAATCTAGTATGAATCTGCAGAGGGTGTAGCGTTTATAGTCTGACAGTAATAATTCCAGGGTGAAGAAATTCTGTAATTATCTCAACCAGGAACTACACAAGCAAACGCAGCTCTGTTTCACAGTAATGTAAAGTCAGAATTTGGCCATGTGGTGTGTCGAGTGTGGAACTAGTCACATAACACTGATGTGCACTCCTGGGTTATTGGTGGCAGTTTGGGAATATTACATAGATACATAATCTTATAAGAACTGGTCAGTCAAGATCCTCTGTAGCTACATTACAAAACATCCTCTGGTAAAACTACTCTAACTTAAATTAGTGCTTAGATCTCACCTTTACAAATGCCAGTGTTCGTGTCTTCAGTCTGATCAGAAGGCCTCAGTTTAATTCCGCTTGTGAACTTGTACTATTTATAACACACTCCACAATGAAGTGTGGCCAGAGGAGAATGGGTTCCCCCTTTTTAATCCTGATTTCTCTCAGTGCTTCCTCATGCTGTTGGGGAGATTTCCTGCCAATGTCTTCCTCTGCTTGATCGTTAGGGGGCTGGAGCCACATTGCCGACAATATTGTGAAAGATGCTCCAAATTAAAACTGAACTGAATTAAATGAATGTAATTTCCTGTGCCTCTTACTTTCAGATTCACTGAACTAAATAATGGAAATGGAACGGAAAATTTTAAACTTTTTAAATACCCATATCGTGGAAAACTGTGTTTTCCTTATTTAGTATACACATACACACTCACATTCACATACACATACACCGATGATCTTGTTGTCACACACAAGTTTTGGTTTGTCAGGGGTGGGACAAAAGTTTTTTCTCTGAGGACTGGGGGAATAACTAACACATTTTCTGCCCTTCCTTAAGCACCACAGCCCTTGGTGACTCCATCATTTGTCTGTATAGTGGGGCCAGCCCTGCAAATACCACAGCCCACCTTCAGAGGTCTTGTGGTATCTGTGCCTCGATGGGTATGAGATGTTTTGACAACATGAGGTGGACCTCCACAATATTAGACAGGTGTTTTTAATGTTACGGCTGATTGGTGTTTAGCCTCCAGCAGTTTAGCCCCAGTCACTCACACTGAAGTTATAAGGAGTCTAGACTGCTTTTGACTGAGGCACAATATAGTGCAGCCATCAGAACAGTTACTTACATATATTAAAAATGCAGCAACAAAAACAGCCTGTTTAATTCAAAGGGGTAAAGAGCAGTTAGAAAATGATCATGTAAAGATAAAAAGGTTCACAAGATATGAGTCCTTTCAAAAGATGATCCCATTACTCAAAAATCACAATCCAGCCATTTGCATCAGTACCGAGAATCATTAGACCTAAAAGAGGAACAGATGTGCAGGAAGAATAAAGAGGCTGAGAGAGAAAAGGCAAATTGCAAATGCTTTAATTGCAAAGCTGACTCTTACTTCATCTCCAGTCATTGCTTTATTATAAAGCGGATGCAGGGAAGATAGAGTGAGTCCAGGTTCATTTGACAGCTCTAATAATTCACATAACCAAGGGAACAGATGGAGAGAATCAAGAAATTTCATAATCTATAAATTAATCATAGTATCTCCACGCTACACTTTCCCTGCATGGCCTTGGGTATAAATTAAAACGGGATCTATACGGAATGTGATTCGGAGTGGTGGATTGCAGGAAATATCATCAGAAAACTCAGCAGAGCCATGGAGGCGAGCAAAATCATCAGAACGGCGGGCGTCTCTGGGATGTTTGATGGGATTTTTGTTTGGACTGTAAAGGACAACTCACTTGGTGGGCTCATTCTCTAATATGTTGTAACTAAATGTAAGGCAGGCCTTACTAACAGTACAGAGAGAGTGAAAGGCTGAAACCCAGGCTTATATAGGCTACTATACTCAGAGGAACACTTTGATCTGATGGAAGATTCTTGGAGGGGTAAACAAAAAAGGGGGGGGGGGGGGACAAACAAACAGGGGAGACATTTCTGAGCTTCTGCCTGCGCTTGCCTTTATGTCAGGGCTTGGAAAAAAGGTTCAGCTAATTACCAGCGAGCCCCCCACCCCCACCTCATTCCATACACACACACACACACACACACACCATCCATCACTATCTGAGGATGACAAAAGGCATAGAGAGAGAAAGCGAGAAACAAACAAGCAGGAGGAACAAGAGAAAGCTTCCAGCTAGTGGGACTCGAGTGACGATGAAGCCTAATCAGTGTTGTGTGTGTGTGTGTGTGTGTGTGTGTGTTTCCAGGGTGCGCCTTTAGCAGTGAGTCGGAGGCGCTCGCTTCCTCTGATCAGCGTGCACAGGGACTCCCCCTGCTGAGCCCAGTCCCTGCCCCTGGACCACTGGGGTCAGTCCTGGGCGAGTACAGCCCAGCTCCAGCGCTGCCTCTCTGCCTTTATGTGTGTGCCTCGCGCCTCATTACGGCGCTTGGAAAAGGCGCGCCAGCAGTAACGCCACCCCGAGTGTGCCCGGAGGGGTCTCCGCTGCGCGTGGCTGGTTGGAAGGGGGTGGAAGGGGTGGTGTTTGGAGGGGTTCTGGGGGTGGGGGGGGGGGATTGGGTTTGAGAGTTTGGGGGCACATCTAGTGACTGTGCGCCTCGGGGTCAGAGAGGAGGCGAAGCGGCGTCTACCTCCGAGCCCGCGCACAAACAAGCAGAGGACCCTCAGATCTTCACCTCCTCCTCCTCCTCATCACGCGCTTTATTATGCTGATTTGTGCCTAAAAGTGTAAACTAATCAAGGGAACTTCCACCTCATCCGTGTCGCCTGGGAAAGCGCACGAAAAGGTTAGGAGAGAAGGGAAAAGCTTCGCCTCCAAAACTTTCACTCAGGCTGCAACAAATAAGCTGAAGCTCCACAGGAAAAAGAAAATGGAGTAAAAAAGGCATAGTTAATTGGTGAGGCGAGTTTTGATGGTTCTCTACAAAAAAAAAAAAAAAAATGGGGAAGCTCACTGGGACCCAAGTAGTAAATAGTTAATTATGACTCTGTATGCAAATGTTGGCCTTTAAATGTATTCAAGGAATAATTCCCATTCATACATTTGCATAAATGCATATTACATGCATTTCACACCCGACTCCTCCAAATGTCATTAAGACTGACACGATTTCTCAGAGTTTCACTCCACTTTGTCCATCAACGCTCCAGCAAACAAACATGACAACAACAAACAGAGCGAACACAAGAGCCCTTCCTTGATACACATCAAGTACTCTCTTTTACCCCAGAGGGCCGTAATCACTGCCTCGCTTTAGTCGGTTTGCAGGTGCACTAGTACACCTAATACCATGCAAACATCATCAGCTCTTATACACTCATCCTTTACATCAGGGGGTCCTAAAGCTGATCCGACTGATCAGCTTATCACCAAGCCTTATCTGAGTTGAATCAAGCATGTTAGAGGAATGGTTCTCATCCTGGGAGTCTGGGGGGATTGCAGGACAACTGAGTGGGGGTTGATGTGGTCATTGTTTTTATATTAAATGTTATATTAATGACATGAGATTTTTGTTATATATATATATATACACACACATTTTCTTAGATGAACAACCTTTCCATATAATGTCCTTCACCAGTAGTATCACCTTGGTATAAGCTGATGGAAAAAGACAGCACAAATAAATGTGTCGCAAAGGGCTATCAGCGTGATGCCGTGGCAGAACCACTTTTGGTTCATTAAAAAAGTTTCAGTCATTTTCACAAATAAGTTGCAAAAGAGATGGGATGTTTTAAAGAGCCCATTTAATGAAAAACTGAATTTCCTGATTTTTTTTAAATGAAAGAGGCTGACGTAGTATGTAAACACTGTTGAAGTTTCAAATCGTACTGTTCACTATCCAGCCCAACATGTGTTGCACATTCATGTTAAAACATAAGGACCATTTCAACATGGGCTGTTTTTAGGGAAATTGTAAGGGATAATCAGAGACTGGAAAATGGCCATGTGAAAATGACATTTAGGACATTTTTGTTACACAAACCCACACAAATGTCACAAGGTGACGATCAATCAATCAATCAATCAATCAATCAGTCAAAACATAGCTTACAAGAAAATGAAGCATATGGGACCTTTAAAACTACAAAACCAAAACATATGTTTTTTTTTGTTTAGGCTATTATAGACATGTTCTAGGTATCCATCATATATGATCATGTTATTACTGGCCTGAAGAGAACACTGTATATTTAAGCATTTATAGACAACTGACCCAATGGTTTACAGACAGTTTGTCCCCACTGTGCTGCAGTAACATTTTACTGAATTTACAATGAATGTGGAACATTGCTGCGAGGATTTTATTGCACTGAGCCATAAGGGCATTAGAGAGGTCAGGTACAGATGTTGGATCACAAATGTCACTCCATCATCATCCCAAAGGTAACAGATGCAGCTCCTTCACACAGAAGAACGCAGTTCCACAGCTCCACTGCAAAATACTGGGAGGGCTTTATGTCCGTGTACCCGATGCTTGGTGTTGGGCCTGGTTTTTCTCAGATGCTCCAAAAAAACCCAGTCTACTGGCAATGTTTTTTATTTAGATTATGTAGCATGTGAGTGCTAAACACCTGTATTCAACATATGCACCTTAAAGTAACTGAATTCACTAATTAGAAGAGGTGTCTGGATACTTTTGGACACACAGTGCAGAAACAGTAGCGAAGCTAGCGGTGTAGTATGTGACCATAATAGACTGGACTCAGTTGTCCAGTGCTCAGAGCTGGGATGGTTATGACTCAAAAAGGTTGAGAATCACTATAAACACAAGAAATAGTCTTCTGTCACCCACCAGCTTAGTGGGCTCCAGGAACCTGAATGCGCTCAGGTAAATGTGGAGCTGAGTGGGGGGCTGAGTGCTGGAGAGAAGCACTAGGCTGACGGCGTTAATTGGACTTTACTGTACCTGCATGGCAGGTGCTTGGAAGGGAAAAACTCTGCAAACACCTAGCACCGGGTGACAGGAGTGGAATTCACTTTCTATCGCTTCCCCCATTTTCCCGGCCCCGTTCTTTCTCCCTCCCTCTCCTCTTTTCTCCCTTCCTCTTCCTCCTCCTCGCAGTCTTAAAATAAAACGAACGCCTCATGCTTGTCTACCACCTTGGTTACAGTTGGGGATGTACAGTCCTGCCTCTGTGCACCCATTTGGCTCACCCGTGCGTGGGGGGCTGGGGTGGGGTGGGGCTTGGTTTAATCTCCAATATACACCCTCTGATATAAGTCTGTGTTATACCAGAGATATGTACACCCTCAGCAGGTGTCTTTGGCTGGGGGTGCACATAACTCTGGTATAACAAGGTGTTTTCTCAGATTCGGCAGGTCACGCCGCTTTGTTGTTGTGCTCCTGTCAGAGCGAACCACTTTTTTAAAACACAAGACGTCTTCTCCTGCAATAAAAGCTGTCAGCTCTCCGTGTTGGCAAACTGCTCGTTCTCAGCATTCTCCCCCGGCAAAGGAATTTGTCCAAGACAGGAGTTTCACCTCTAAATATAGTGCTGCACGCATTGAGGTTGCGCACAAATAAGCGGAACGCAATTTTTGTTTCCTGTAACTAGTGATATACGCTGCGCATTCTGCCTGTCTTACAAAAAACCCTTTCTCCAATTCTGTCATCTCCAAATGGTGCGCAACATGCTGTGCTTTCATTCACAGAAAAAGAAAAAAAAAAAAATCTCTCAAAGCTGTATTATAGGCATATTTCTGTGGAGCATTTTTTAAAAGGAATCTCTACATGCTGCATTTTAGCTTATGGTCGATCACCACAAAGAACAATTTTGACTCTTTTCTCCATTTTTACAAAAGATCATAAAATCAGTTGATTCAAAATGTACAACAGAATCCAATGGGCAACTGCTGAATTTCATCAGGGAGCATTTACACACAACAACTTCTGAATTGTTACTCTGTAAACAAAGCTGAATATTTTTTCTTCAGAAATGGGCACAGATGGGACCAGTGTTCAAGAATTAAATGTCCAGAATTACGAATTTGCTAAAACTGAACCAAAGTAGTGGACAACAAAAACCCTTATGGAAAGTGAAGGCAGCCAGAACTACTTTCTTATAGCGCCGCTCCACTAGAAAGTTAGATGAAACATCATAAACATCTTCGGTAAGATTCTCTCATATCTCCACTACTACTATTGTTAAGCCCATTTTACAGCAGATGGGCTAACTGTGCAATACACTCCTATGTTAAATGATGTAATCCTTTCCAACAGCTGCATCTATCATGCAGCATCATTGCAATAAGCATGCTTCAAGTCTATTTTTGATGTTTATACAAAATACAGCACAAAATGCAGGCTTTTTGCAGGTTATATGAACTCATCCATTACTGGAAAAAAGCGATGTGTACAGAAAACGTTCTTTGCGATACTGAGTCATGCCTGGTGTGAAGCGTCATGGAGCCGCTTCACGTCTGATGTAAAATCACTGTAGAATGTAATGGTTGTAGTTTTAGTCAGCTAGTTTTTAGTTACTTTCTAGATAGAAGCATTTAAATTATTGCCTATAGTAATCAACCCTTAGATACAGACACAGCAGTCAGAGATCAGACTCAAAAAGGCTGAAATATTCCTTAAACCCAGCACCTATCGGCTCATCAGCAGATGACAAATTGAGCTGCTTCTCTTTTCGGCTCCTCTGCCGTCATCTGGCGCTCCTTTCCCTGCTTTCTTTCTGCTCCTAATGGCTGGAGAGCAGGGGAGCTGCCTCTGCTGGCTGGCAGAACAGAGGAAAGCGTGGGAAAGGACGAGTGCACACAGGCTGGAGCTGCAGCGTGCCACAGAACCGTGGCTTTTTTACGCAGGAATGTCTGTGGTTGTGCGCTAGCGGTGTAAATCAAGGCCTCGAAAAAGGGCCCGCCTCCTGAATCGCAGCTAGCCAGCATCTGCTAGTGGTTTTGATTTACTGGAGACCTGTACAACATTACAGCGCTGGAAAACGGTGGGGGCCCCTGAGTCCAAAAGGCTGAGACTCAGAAAGCAAGGACACAGGGGAGGCTGGCTTTACCGGCTGGTCTCCAGGAGTGCTCTATCATTCCAGAGGATATGAGAAAAGGAGTAAATACGCTGGGGTTGATTAGCCTTTAAAACCACACGAGAGAGCAAATGAACAATCAATGTTGAGTCAAAGCACGGTCTGAGATCAGGTCTGAAACATGTACAAACTGATCATTAGACGGGCTGTTATGATTACTTGTTTTTAAAAAAAAACTTCTCTATAAGGGAAGTTATTATTTGGCTATTTTAATTTGCATATGTAAATTAATCAATTAATCGAGTAATCCATGTTGTACTGATGTCTTACCAAAAAATACGTGTTTTAAAGATAGAAAGGAATATATATATATATATATATATATATATATATATATATGTGTGTGTGTGTGGATGTATGAACACCGTGGATATATATACAGGGGCACATTGTGTCCTCAGTTGTTTGGTAGCTGCAGACGTTGAAAGAAACCGTAACAATGCACCAGAAAAACTGCACATTGCACACAGTAATATTTTAAATTTATTTAATTAAAGTTAATTTCAATATTTGTAATATTTCCGGTTATATCTGTTCTATCACAGTAACGCTTTTAATTCTGTTCAGGATGTTCTGCACTCACTGTGTAGTTTAATAAATATATCTGTGCTGTTGGCTTGCTTCCCTCTTGTGGTTCACTTCTGAGCTTATGCACACTTAGATATGACCCAAAAC
The DNA here is from genome assembly GCA_037974445.1 of Brycinus macrolepidotus. Classification (NCBI taxonomy): domain Eukaryota; kingdom Metazoa; phylum Chordata; class Actinopteri; order Characiformes; family Alestidae; genus Brycinus; species Brycinus macrolepidotus. The sequence continues at coordinate 13,349,628 of JBBPCZ010000040.1, read as the reverse complement.
TATAATAGTTGAACATTCTGGCTTTCTGAACACTCCTCAGCAGTCTGAACGCTCCTCAAACAAATTCAATTAAATTATTTTATTCCGTTTTTTCCAGATCAAGTAGAGGAAATAAATTATGGAATTCTCAGTGTGGAGGAAAAATTATGGAAACACTTTGAAATTTGCATTTCTGAAACAAATAATGGCACTGTCTAAAAATGCAGTTAAAAGAGAGTGCTTCCAGACCTTAATCAGTTGTTGGACTTGGCTAATTGAAAGGAAATGTGGCTCCAACAAGAGAGTGGTCTGTTGAAACAATGCAAAGGATTATAAAAGTCATTCTAGAAGGAAGACTGTGGCAAAAGGTGTTGGTTGTTCCCAGTCAGCTGTGTCTAAAACTTGGTGCAAGTATAAACACAATGAGAAGGTTAAAAGGAAAACTTGCCAAACTTGGTAGTCATCAGACCACGGATGATGTCAAAGCATCAAGAAAGAAAACTCAAAGCAATAAAAGCATTAAAAAATGCACAAAACAAATCAAAAACGTATAGAAGTCAATGGCAGAAATGGGCTGAATGAAACAGGATTTACACACAGAAAAGCCTATTGGAAACCATTACTAACACCTAAACAGAAGAAAACAAGGTTGAAGTGTACTAAAGAGAAGCAATCATTGAGTGTGGGTGTTTGGATGAGAGTGATGTTCAGAGGTGAATCACTAATCTGCATCAGCTGAGGAGATGATGCTTTAACTTTTGACTGGTGCCATTCTAAATAATGTGTAATGACAACTGAATGGAAAAAAACAGCATATTTCTCCACTTATTTATGATCTGGGGTTGCATGTCAGGTAAAGGATCAGAAGAGATTTCAGTCATTACTTCAATGCACAGTTCTATCCTGAAAATATGGACACTTTTCTCCTTCCATTGACAGAAAACAGATTTGGTGGTGATGAAGTCGTTTTTCGGGATGATAATGCATCTCGCCACAGAGCAAAGACTGTTCATCTTAATAAAGGAAGTCTTTAACTCAATGAGATGGCCAGCAAACCATCTGGATCTCAATCTGATTGAAAAATTATGGTAGAAATATTAAAAAATGGTCTATGGCAAGGTCCCATCCTACAAAGTTGATCTGTTAACTGTCATTTAGGAAAGCTGGAATCAGCTTAATGGAGAAATTTGTTTTTAAGAGCCTGAGGAGGAGAAACAAAATACTAACTGTGATATTTTCCTCCATAATTTTTCATTTCTAATTTGTCTTTTTTAATTTGTCTAATTTGTCCATAATTTGTCTTCCACACTGAGTGATTCCACGGTTTTCTTTCATCTGGAAAAAATATGGCATTCATTAAAATACTTTAATTTAATTTGTTTGAGGAGTGTTTCACAAAGCTAGAATGCTCCAAGTGGTTTTATTGTGTATGTATGTCCAAAATCCTATGTAATTAGTTCAGTATAATCTCCATAGAATCTCCATTGGAGGTTGATTGGGACACTGTGTCATCCACAGAAGGTCACCATCCCTAATGCCAAGCATTGACTAGAAGGGTAAAAAGCCCCCTAGCATTTGTCTGCGGAGCACTATGACGGAGATTCATCAAGGACATTTGGGATGGGCTTGAGTTATTCGGTATCACTACTGGATCTTACTAATTTTCACAGTAATGTTCTTCTATCAAGTGTATAGGCTTCCTCAAAACATAGTCTGTTACTGCAGTAAACTCCTTTTTAATACCTTTGATTTCAAAAGAAACATTGAAGAGCAGTTGTGTACAAACTTTTGGAACTATAGTTTACCTACACTGGAGATTATCTTAGAATAACAATTGACATTACAAAACTGCATGTTTTACTTTAAGGTCATTTACTCACGGAGACACACCTTAGAGACAACCAGCAGCAGAGAACACAGAAAACAATGCCACTGATGAAGAGGGCATACCATGAGGTTTGAGCTGAGGACATCAAATGAAACATTGCATTCGTCGGTGACAAACAGGTACCCATTCAAGCTTCTTTGCAACTATTTCGCATTTAATAATCCTATTTCTGTTGTATCACTTTACACTTGCTGGATAGCAGTCCCAGATGTAAAGCTAATCATTTAGACTCTGGGATTTACTGTGTTGAACCAGAAGTATAGACAAAACTGGTCTTGTTAGTGCCTTGCACCCCTCACCCTTGGTTACATTGTGTTTCATGAGTTTGAAGATTTTTTCTTATACATAAATGTGTTGTAGTGCTACATTGGTCAAATTTTCCTCATAAACACTTGTAGACCTTGATATCGACGTTCACTCAGTCTCATATTCATTATTCATTCATTGTGTTTTTCACTTATATGCACAGTGTATAATGTAACCCGAACATACCTTCCCAGTGATTAGTAATCATGTATAAAACAGCAAATGTGTAATTTTACTTTATATGCAGAACATTTATACTGTAACTATAACCACATGCACATTGCTGCTGTGGGTTTCCTCTCTTTCAGTGGTGGACACAAAAGTGACCTGAGCACCAGCAGCTCAAACTTGTGCAGAATGTTCATAATGAATGAAGCTTTAAAATGACCTGCATCTTCTCTGTTTACCATTTCAGTTGTAATTGCAATGTAATGGCTAAGCTGATTCATCAAGAATGTAAATTTTAATCAGTTCATTTTTCCATTCAAGTGATTGATTCTGTTCAAGTGATTGTGACAGCTCTACTAGTGAATTGCTCAGCATCTTACACTCAATTTGAGGAAAAGGTAGTCAAAAGCCCTACTTTTTGAAGCTGAACTGTCCATCCCTGAACTACGTCAAGTTTTAAGTCCAAAACTGACCTGAGTGAAACAAAATTCTGTCCAAAAGTGACCTAAGCCAGCCTATCATCACCCATAGTGACAAATAAGGCCTAACAGGACAGTGCCAGTTGCCGTGAAGTTTCTGACATGAACGGTCAACACGCAGATTTATGAAAGCGTTTCTACCAAATGCTGAGCAGCAGGTGAGAGGATAGACTAGGAATCGTAAACTGGAGTTAATCTGAAACAAAGCGCCTTGTTGTACACTTGAGAGCAGGAAAGTAAAATCCGATCTTAGGCTTTCACACTTTGGCCAGTGTAAATTAAATCTGGCCAAAATATATTCAGATTCGATTCGGACATGACCATTTGTTACTGCAAAGTTTAAGCAGTCTCGTAGTACGTTAATCTAACATCTGCGTTCACTTAAGGTTAACACATTTTGTTTTACTTTTAATGGAAACAATGTATTATTCTATTTAACTCAGACAGTGTGATCAGGTTCTAAGTGATTATAATTGTCTAAAAGATTCTAATTGTATTCTAATTGAACAGTCTTGCACTTCTCTCATGGTCTGACAAAATATTCTAAAGTAGCGGTGACACAGTATGTTAGTTTAGAGAGTTTTAGAGTGTGTATCACATATGGCTCAAATTGCTGCACTTTTTTATTTAAATTCTTCTTCATTTCTACAACAACTGCTGACTAAACATGTTGCTAAGCAACTAGTCGCTGTCTGTGTGTAAAACTGTAGAGATGTCTTTAGTCGTGTCAAGATTTGGAGGTGATTACCAAGGCTGAAAGCATATCAGTTGCAGATAAGTTCCCTTCCTGCAAGATGTTTCATGATTGCAGTTTTGCTTTTAAGGCTCCGTTCTTGAATTGGTTTTCTTCTCTTGAGGTAGTTGCTAAGTTACCCTACTCTGTAACATGGACAGTTAAAATTAGCTCTGATGTGTTTACATAGAGAAGCCGTCACTACTCTGCTTATAAAACCATTCAGAAGCATTGCTGACCAGTCCAACAAGAAAAGAGGTACTAGAGCAGAGAAAATTGTGGCTTTTGGCCTTTGATTGAGTTATTTTGATTTGGATTTCCTCAGTGCGCTAAGCTAGGCTTCAATTTGGTCATTAGTATTTAAGTGAAGAGAGCAGCACGTGTCGCAGATCCTGTGCCTGGGACAAAGGGACACTGTTAATTTTGAGTCCTGGCGGCTTCTTAATGGCCTGTCTGTGTTTTTCCAGCTGTCATGGAAACCAAGGCAAATGGTTCAGTGGACTCCAAAAGGTATGTAAGCTCTGTCTCTCTCTCTTTTTCTCTTTCTCTCTCTCTCTCTCTCTCTCTCTCTCTCTCTCTC
>JBBPCZ010000040.1:13291255-13312074 GCA_037974445.1 Brycinus macrolepidotus | reverse complement strand
TGTGTGTGTGTGTGTGTGTGTGTGTGTGTGTGTGTGTGTGTGTGTGTGTGTGTGTGTGTGTGTGTGTGTGTGGCGTTATCAGAACCATGTGCTTAAAGACACACTGTACTGTTTCTAGTTTAGCACCTCAAAACACGAAGCCTTCCTGGCAAAAACAAACACAAAAAAATATGTTTGGAGGCCAAGGTGTAACCTAGAGAATCAGATGTGAACTGAACTGCACAGGCGTGAAATGGCTATATATAGAGGTGGTGAATGACAGAGCAGGGGGCAGCATTGATATGGTGTTATGCCTGGGGGATGGGGTGCGGTTGTGGGGAGGGGGGGTTCTGGAGAATATATTACTATACTGATACTGTCTTCTGTTATCTAATGTAAAAGAATTTATCCATGACCATCTACTGATCAATTTGGCATAAAACGTTTACACAACGCAAAGTAAAATAAAAAGTTACATGGCCTTGATAGAAAGCGGGAATATACAAACAACAAAAATATTAAAAAGAATATTTGTATCAATATCTTGGAAGAAGGAAAAACAAAAAGGGCTATTTGGTCGAGCATGTAAACAGATCAAACAGTACCAAAACGTCTGAGTGCATGCGTGTATACCTCTGTGCATGACGCGTCGAGAGTGCATGTGCTCCAGCGCACTACAGAGCTGAACAAAGTACTTCCACACAGTCTTTTCAGGAATCAGCCTCCTTTGTTTCTTGAAATGCTATAGAAAGAAGAACAAACAACCCAACAATACAAGACTATCTTTCCCTACGTAGGACTGGACAAACCACTAAAGACTATCAATGGAAAGTTTTCATGAACTGAACCACAACAAAACTTCTTTTTTGACATGGCGTGAACATTTACACACTGCTTCTCTCAACAAAAATGGTCTTGTTATTTATAACAGCATGGAATACTTTTTACAAATGTACCCCCCAACTCTTCCGATACGGAACACTTCCATTCATGCCTTATAACGGAGCACAACTCTACTGAGCCGAGTACATGTACCTACTAGTGAATTTGCAAAATGAAGGTTTGACCAGTTGACTCACTTCTGAATACGCCTAATAAGGGCGTTATGTCCTTGTTTACGCATTACACTGAAGGGGAGAAAAAAAAACCAAACAAAAAAAAAACTTTTGCATAATATATCTACACACTTATCAAAGTGAAGTTCTTCATCTCTCCACCCAACCAAACTGACAGATCAGGAACAGCTTCAGAGGTAAGCTAAACATGAATTTCCCCCCAAATGCTAACATTTTGGACTTTCATATGATGAATGAAAGTGTGACAGGCATTTTGACAGTGCCATTACTGCAGAGTCATGGAAAGGCATTGAGCTTTTAGCACCACTGCTCTCAGCGTCTCCATTTAGACTTGAGTAGGTGCATGAGTGGTCATGAACCCAGCTTCAAAGTTCCAATTAATGCAATGTTACACAATTAAGACAAAATGAACCTTACTTAACCAAAACAACATAGTAATTAACTGACCTTTTGTACACAGACTGAATAATTGAGTCACCAGCAATGAGGTGATCATACTTGTTAGCACATTTCATATATATTATATATTGTGTATATATACACAAACTGTTGTGCAGGTTATTTAAGGCCCGGTTTATTATTCCATTGTGCAAATGCTCACTTTGCCTGTTTTAACCCCCTTCTTTTCACTGAAATGATTGGAGCGGCTGTGAGCATGCAGTCTCAAGCCCAGGAAACCTTGGCCCACATCCAAACAAAGCCGGTGGATCTATTCTTCCCCAGCCCTTCTATTTGCATATCAGAGGGCCGTTTGATGTCAATGGGGGAGCGCAGCAGCCCCCTCCGTGCCTTTAAAAAGCAAACACGGCACATGCAATATTCTGTAAGTGCATGCAAATGAAGGGGCCATTTGATTTCATTTGAATCCTGAGATGGACAGAGAAAGAGAGGAAAGAGGAAGTGGAAAAAAAAAATCAAAAAGAATAAAAAATGGTAAATTCATGCATTCGGAGCTTCTGTTTTACATATGGCACGGTGTTCGGTCATATTTATTTCACCATGCGGAGGGGATTAGCCCTGATGTGCAAGTTTGGAGTGACATTGTTTAATAAATAAATAATACTAATTAAAGGAGCAGAGAGTGATGCACAGACATAAATTGGTGAGGAGAGGTGAGAGTGAGGCAGCAAGTGAGACCATTGAGTTGGCAGCACAGAGGAGCTGACGTGGCCTTAACATTCGTCTGAAAGCATCCGCATGTTATGATGCCTCTTAAAGGCTGCCAGACTGAAGCCCTTGTAACACTAATCCTCCATGTCCTCATTTACCAGCTCCTACCTCTCAAATACAACTGAGGAAAGCCTCGCCCGGGGAGCTTGTTTGCAATGCACTTTGTTTAAGCAGAATGAGATTTGGGGAAGGGCCTTTTACATGCAGCCTGTTCATTTAGAAGCATCAGGTAAGAAGTGTTGAGTTGTGCAGTTGTCAACAAACTCGAGAAACAGTTACAGAGAACTGGTACATGAAAGCACTAAAGGACATACTTATCAGAGATCATAATCTGCATTTATAATTTAAGTGACAAGATCAGGAGCGTGTTACATCAAATCCTGCCAGTAAAGATATAGCTGTACTGAATAGGTATGTATTGGGTCGTTATCAGCAAAAAATTCTGATTCCTCATCACAGGTGAAAACAAATCTGAAGTCATGGTGTTGGCAGTGTATTTCCTCCTGTGGGGTGGTACTGTGTTTAGCCTACCTTTAGATGTCCATCTTAAGCGAAGTGGCTTGATGAAAACCGGATCATAATAAAGCTAAGCAGTTTTAATAGCCAACACTCAATATCTGTTCAATGTCAGTATCAGGAAAAAACTTTTTTGTGCGAACTCTAGACATCACTATTTATGAGCAGTCTAAAAAACTGTGAAGCGATTTCTATTCAATATTATTATCATTATTACATATAAAAACGTATGCGGGTTCACTGGTTGTTTTGGACAGTAAATATAAAGATTCCATTTGCACTGAGATCTGTGCTTCCCATCACCATGTCACTACCATGTCAATTTCTCTGCAATAATTACATTTCACATCAAAAACTCCAAATGACTTCATCTCTCAATGACTAAATCATGCGGAAAAGTTTTAATGTCAGTGGAAAACCCATTTAAATAAAATTTGCCTAGCTGCTGAATTTGCCTAGCTGCTTTTGAGCAATGCTCATGGTACTCGGGGACATGGAAGTTTTACAATGAATATGAGTTTCATTATGTCGAGTCTCATGTGCCTACTTACACAGGCAGAATAACTATATATACACCTACATAAGCTTTTTTTGAACATTTTGCTCATTCATTTTACTCTACAGCAGCTCCAGTGCAGAAAATGAGAATGCACAGTGAGAATTTGCTGACACAATGCCAGCCGCACATACCTTTATCATACGTGAGAGGTCCCCAGCATCCGCAAGTTCCAGTACTATATTTAGCTCATTCTCTTCAATGAATGACGCATGATATTTAATTACGTTGGGGTGGTTCAATTGCTGTGGAGAAAAAGGGAAAGAGGGCAAGCCATCAGTGACTGTTAAATATGAAATAGATTCCATGGGTCAAACAAAGCTTTCAAAAGTCAGGACAACAGAAACAAAAAGGCAGATGCTGGTTTAGAAGTAAACATGCCACTGTCATCTAGGCGAGTGTCCGATGTACCCAGGACACCTTCAAAGCCAAAAAGGCTCAAACGGAATTCATTTACAACAAAGCCCATTGTGGGGATGGAACCCAAACGACAGGAAAACCGAAAACGACATAAACAGTTGCTCATGTAAAATGCAGGAGTGTTTCACTCCAGCTAACTAAGCCAGGCAGGGAGGGAGGAGGGACGGAGGGGCAAGGAGGAGAGGAGAGGGAGGTTTATTTTGGAGGGAGAGCGCCTTGCCTCGGCCCGCGACAGTGTACTGAGCCATGTGGCATTTCAAATAATTAAATAAATAAATAAATAAATAAATAAACAATCCCTGGCTGATGCTAACATGACGGGCCAGGCAGCAGCAGTGCGTAGCATAATCTCCCTCCTCCACTCACCCTCGCTTTTTTTTTTTCCTTCCACCTCTCTTTTTCGCTTTCTTTTTCCCGTTGGTTGGTCAATAAGTGGAAGCATCCGACATGGTAAACAACAGCAAAGACGACAGCGACAGACAGGAGGCAAAATAAATAAATAAATAAACACACAGAAAAATAAGTGTATGAATGGGAAGCAACATAGGAGAACAGCTACACGCCGCCGCCCCACCCCCCCGCTTCAGGGGGGTGCCGGGGCCAGGCGATGTGCTGTGACACGGCAGAGGGGGTTATTAAAGAAATGTTCATGCTCCGAGCTGATATAGGGGAGGACGCGCACACGTACGTTTCCATCTCCGTCCCGCGCCTTTTCCTTAGATGTATTTTTGGATCTCACAGCCGCAGTTTGAGCAGTCAGCGGTGTCATCCTCACTCCTCTTCCCCTTCCCGACCCCGAGCTGCAGTGCCGAAACGCGGCGAACATGAAACGCGACAACACGCACAAATTGGAGCTCTGCGTTTGCTTTAATCACGCTGAGCGCTGTAATTTCGCCTTCATCTTGCATTCTGAACGATGCGCAGTAAACCCTCTGTTTATGACAAGGCAGATTAAGGTGATGCAGTTGTATCATGCTAACCTGGATCTCTTAACATTTCCCACAGTGACTTCTCTAATTCCACAAGGTTTTTAACTAAGCTGCTGGCACATAATACTGTAAAATTAATACATGATGGTAATTAAGGCATCAAATCGACAGACACACAAAACTACACAGACTAGCGTCTTTGAAAGAAAGGCTGATGCAAAAAGCACCAAAAAAATTTACAGGACCTGCTTCTACTACATGCCACGTTTTAATATTTCAGTATTTTTAAGTAGCTTTAGAAAGCGTTTCCCCATTAAAGTCCAGTGTTGGTTACAGTATGTTAGAATGAGAACACTGAAACAGACAGACAGAGGGAGGGGGCTCCGCCAGCTCAGGTACTGCCAGTTTTGCTCATTATTTTGATTTGCGACACACTCTCTCTCTCTCTCTCTCTCTCTCTTCCCCCTTTTGTTTTTATTTTCCCTTCTTTCCCTTGTTCTGTCCGCTAACGCAGAAGACATGATTCCCCATTTTACACAAACGTCTTATTAGCTGTTTGAGGTGGCTGGTCATAATAATAACTGAATTCATTAAGAGGGCGCAGCCTACTAAGAAGAAAAGGCGGAGGGTGAAAGTAGGGGACTGAGGAGACAAAACCAGTTTTCTTGGTCCCTCTGACCCCAGTGAAGGACAAGAACAAGTCTGGTAAAGTCTCACCAAGAGGTATGACTGAGTGCCCATCCCACATCATGACCTCTTCACCCCCCCAACCCCTACTCCTATCCCCACCCCCTGCAACTGCAAGTGAAAGTCTACAACTTACAGTAAGCTCCTCCTTCTTCAGTTACACTATTTAAAATTTAAGTGCCAAAGAGAGTTTTTTGGAGTGTTGCAACTGAAGTGGTTTTTAATCTTACATTTGCATCGTACGGTTTCAAGTATTCCTTTATGCAACACATCTGACCTGGATGAGGTGAAAACCAAAAACTCTTAAGGCCACACGAAACAATCAATGTTGGTCATTGGGACGCAGTCATTATGCAGTTTATTAGCATGTTCAGTAAATAACTATTAACTGACAGTAATATTGATGTTGGACATTCAAAATGTGATCCTTAAATAAATACGGGTATAATCCAATGCTTGTAATAAATAAATAGGTAACGACAGTTCTGTGTATAAGACAGAACTTCGTTGCGATTTTTCAATGTCAGATGAAAAACATAAATAAATTAAATAAATAAAAAAACACTAGGTATGACATCAAATCCCTTTTTATTCCCTACTGCCACTTTAACTGTTCTAACCTTCCAGTCTTAAATTCAACCTGTTACATGTGTGTTCTCCCAACAGAGCTGCTCCCAAATGTCACACCAACATTCCCCTTCAAATAGCTGCACTTACACAAGTAGCTACCCAAACACACCTCAGCTGCCTCCTGCATTTCTTTCTCATATGCATCTAAAATGGCTAAAGAGAGACTGCTAGACAGGAGGAGACTAGACAGAAAACAATTTACTTGCATAAAGAAGGGGACAGTGGAAAAAAAAAAAGTTTCCAAAACTGAGGTTCAAAAATTGATCAAATGGAAATGTAAATGAAACTGAATGGAAATGGACTCCTAATAACTGCAAGACTATAACAACTGTCTCCACCAGACAGACAGCATTTAAAGCTTTCATCTAAAAGAGACAATCAAGCTCCACTCTTGCTTCAAAACTGAAAAAATCCCGTTTCTGTTAATCACTCAACTTTAAGAGGATAACTCAATGTTATGGGTCTGAAACAATGTCTAAAGCCATTACTGAGAAATGGAGGAAAAAAAAAAAAAAAAAAAAAATCACTAGAACACTGAAACTGGACACCTGAGCCGTGGATGGTGAGAAGCAGAAAATGCAACCAATTTCTAAGCCTGAACCTTGGAGATGTTTACAAGAAGCATGGAAAAATATCCCTGAGGACTTCTGTAAAAAAAAAACTGAAAGTGTTCCGAAGAGAATGGAAGCTGTGAAAGGCAAAACACACATAGTAAACAAAGTTTATATTATATTTAGCTGTTGAGGTCTCTGTGTAATTTTTAAATATATATTTTTGAATAACTTGCACTTAATGGATGCTTCTACAGGTACTGTAACACTATAAATGAAAGCTCTCTGACATCTGCATAGCCATTTAACCATTTTGTAATGTAATGACGTTCAATTATAAATCTTTTGATCATTCATGTCAGTTTATTGCATATGACTTTTGTATTTAAAAAAGTGGTGGTCGCAAGTAACCTCTAAGAACAGTGTCCATCAAGGTAGGACTGGAACTAAGCAGGTGTATTTACGGATAATCATGAGAACATTCTATGGCTGAACAGCAATCTGATTCAAGGCAATTAATATGACAACATTGTGTGCGTGCTTGCGCGCGTGTGCCGGCACGCATGTTGGCGGAAAGCCGATCTGATGAGAGCTAGCAAGACAAAACAGAGCAGAGTTCAGTGAGAAACCTGTGATCACCCAGATGCTCCTTCTTATTGGACCTGTCATTAATATGTTAGTTAGCACTCACACTAACATGAGCCACAGCCTGTTTAAGGCGGTTTGATGAACACAAGCGATACGTTTTAAAAACAAGAGAGAATGTTGTGAGGGAGAGGACGTGCAACATTGCAACATCAAAAGACACATGAGGGAGTCAACGCGAGGGAGCTAAATTTCCATGCTGTTGCTCTCATGCCCCCCCACTCATCCTCCCCTCAATGCTAAATATTACAGAACAAGATAAAAACTATAGTTTTGGCATTAAAAAAAAAAGAGTCAATCTCAGCCTGGAGGAATGACACGAAGAAGCCCGTGATCTGTGCTTGCCTTATACTAGGAGAGAGAGAGGAGAGAGAGAGAGACAGAGGGAGGGAGGGTGAACGAGAGCAAGCAAGAGAGAGAGAGAGAGAGAGAGAGAGAGAAAGAAAGAGAGAAAAAGAGAGGGGGAGAAAGCAGTGCGTCTGGTACAGATCAATTGTTTTCTCTGCCTCTATCTCTGCCTGTTTCTCTGGTATTAGGTCTCGGCAGAGGCACCTTTAGAAAGCGTAATAGCGGCACATGGCGCCGCTCTCTCCCTCCTCTGGTTTCTTACCTTCAGGAGATCTATCTCTTTGATGCAATCTTGCCGAGCTTTGGCATCCATCAAATCGAATATCTATCAAGAGATCAAAAGGGAAGACAAGAGAGAGAGGGAAAGAGGGAGTTATGGCATACAGAGGAGAAAAGGCAGAGAAAAATAAAAAATAAAAATAAAAAAGTGGCCCTGTGGTACTGGCCGGTCTGTCAGGTAGGGAGGGAGGGACTGAGCCAATGCCACACTGCCTCAGGCAAGCAGAGGGGCAGCCCAACCTGACCACCCAAACCTCTGCTTAGGCCAAACACAACTGCCACCTCATTGCAGTCAAAATGTTTCATTTACAGCACTAACTGGAAGTGTGGAAAGCACTCCAGAAACCACTGTCACTCTAATTCTCTAGACTGTGAAAACTGAAAATAAACTGAACTTTAAAAACCTGTAATGTGTAATCAATACTAGGGGTGTAAATCCTTGCCCTCCCAGCTATTCAATTTGATTATGATTCTTTAGGAAACTATTCAGTGGGTTATAAAACCTCCAATTTCAGCAAGTCAACTGCTTTGTCATTCCGAATTAGCATACATTGAAAATATGAATGTGACTGGAGGAACTATTTATGCAAGTGGAACACATAATATTAACAATTTTGGGTTTTTTTTTTGGATTCTTATCTTTAAAAAAAAATAGCCTGAGAATTTTCAGGCCCTTGAAAGAACAGGGAGCTAAATAGGTTGCACAGCGTCACTATGCTATATATTCAGATGTGGGGATGTTACACAATCATCGTTTGCATATACTTTAAAGCTGAAAACATGAAAACTGTATTCAAATTGTGTTTCTTGACACTTGAAAAAATACAAGTGTAAAATCCATTCCATTAATAGACAGATTTACAATTTGTATGAAGCCACACACTTCTGAGGGTAAATAAAGCATCTGTGAAACTACATAGTACCTTGTCAGCGGCAACATCCAGTCGGACTCTTCAGTTTAGAACAGTTTATGAGACTCTCGCAGTTCGAGGTGATAATGGGTTTTAACTCAAGGTGCAGTAAGTTTCTTACCGCTCCGGATTGCAGGCTAGAGAATTCAAACTGCACTGGGGGATAAAGCTGAGTTTACTTTGTACTCCATTATAAGGTGATTTTGATTAGCTTTAAAACTCTGCTCACTAACTCACTCACTGATAAGAATTGACAGAAATGTCATATTAGTATGATGGCTAAAAAGCATTTCTTCTGCTCACTGCTGTTTAAACCAAGCCAACAGAGCTATTCAGAGTTGCCAGATTGTTGGCAGAATCCAGTAAAACTTGCTAAGAAAACAATTAAGTTCTCTGTTTTTTCATCGTAATATAAAGTTCATTGTATTGATATTTATGTAATAGTAAAAACACTATTACTACTAATAATAACATCGTAATATATTAATTTTATATTAAATATAAAGTAGCTGCAAATAAAATATATGTAATAATACTTAAAATAAATAATTTCCATTTAGTTATCAAAGTCAAACATTTGAGCTGTTTTATTATTATTCTACAATATTCAAGATATTATTCAACAGAATACTGAAAGGAGGTACCTTACAGTGGACAGTTTTTGTACAGTTACTCAGAGACTGCACCTAACTCCTGGGCAGATATGGCCTGTGTTTATAAGACTGTTGCATTCTGTCGGAGTGCTTAATGCATTGAGAAACAAATTATTAGCTACGAGTCTTCAGAGCATGTAGCTGAGTAACAGCTCCTTCTCTAATCATCATTAGAGGTAATGAAGGTAGGAGCAATGACAATAGGTGTAGGTGTAGGTGTGTGTGTGTGTTTTTTGCTTGCATGATCATAGTGATGTAGCTAGAAAGGTGAGCAGGTATAGATTTTAAGCACCAGTCTTTCAATCTAGCTTGGATCATTTATTTCCTCCAGCACATCTGCTTTTTGCACAACCACAGGAAGCTGCAAATAACACTGTGCTCTGTGGAGATGTGAATACCAAAATCACTGTAGGTAGGTGTGTGTGTGTGTGTGTGTGTGTGAGAGAGTGAGAGAGTGTGTGTGTGTGTGCGCGTGTGTGCGTACACTCCTTCATAGGTCAGGGAAAGGACTTACTTATCACTAAACATTAAGCAGTGGGAACGGATGATTGCTACTGACTGTCTAAACACTGGCATTGTGTTGTGTTATTACTTGCATTCATGGGTTAAATTCTATGATGATAAAACAGTAACTAAACTGTACAGACATATCTTTAAGAAAGTAACAAACCCCTGAGCAACATTATCACGTCTGGAACGGGCTACCAGCAGTAAGAAGCATTACATCTGTAAATGAAGCACAGACCAGTTAGAACTGTTCTAATTCTTTGTTCTCAAAAATGGTTTGTTTCATCATCTTCACTGATACAAAGACTTCTCTTCATAGTAAAATATTTAAATCCAAATACTGAATAATTACAAAATATTAATGAGACACAACCTTAAAATTGCAGTAAGCACCAAAGGCATAAAGGGGAAACGGAATTCAAGTTGTACTGGTTTGTTCTGCTGTCCTGCCTAGTTAGTGTCATGTGTATTTACTGTCCCTTGTGTTCACTGTCCAATGTATTTTCTGTACACTGCATATTGTAAACATTATCACATTGTAAAGTATCCGCACTTCATGTAGTCCTCTCATGCTGTTGCATAAGAAACGACAAAGGAATAAAAGCACACTGAGAGCAATGACAAAGAAGACCACTTGACTTGATTTAACCTTTCCTTAAGATCTAAAATGAAATTATTTGTATATGATAGCTGATAATCTGCTCTGCAACCTTTATAGCTCCTGAGTCATTTAAATTAGAGTTCAAAGAAAGGTTTCTCGTTCAAATACCCATGACGTCCGCTGTATGTGTCATTTATCAAAGCATTTTGTTGTTTTGCACTTACCAGTTTATAAGACCATTTGATAGCTTACCTGTACTTTTTTCAAAGCTACTGGAGTGTTGTTGAGCAAGTATGTAGCCCGATAGACCTCACTAAACTGTCCTCTTCCAATCTTCTTCTCAATGTGAAAATTGGACAAGGTGTTGTAGCCCATCTCTGCAGAGACTGTGGGGGCTTCAGGCTGTAGTTGCTTCTGTTATAAAACAAAACAAAAAACTAAGAGAAAAAGTGACCAATTTTCCAAGCCACACATAACAAAAGAATAATTTCCCCTTAGAGGAATCAACCTCTAAGTTTTCATTCATGCAAGTAAGAAAAAAAAGGTCATAATTGGGTGAATGGGAGAGGTGTCATTAGGGTAATATGTCAAAAGATGAAATTAGCATTAACCATATCCAAAACGTAATGAATATCGCTTTACTTTCCCTTTGTCTGCCCGGACACATCAAGCCACCATGATGTTCTAGCTTCTGAAGCGACTTATGTTGGACCAGTTAGTGATAAACTGCCTGCAGTCCTTTTCATGGGGAATGATGTGGCGCCTTGACACTTGCGCTCTAAAATTAAAAAGCTAAGCAATAGCAAGAATTAGCCCCTTGGACATAATGTGAGGAACAAAATAAATAAATAAACTAGCTTGACCTTTAGAAGGTTTTTTTTTGGTAATCTTCCATCCCAGAAATGCTCGGGCAACATGAGGTGACAGATAAAAGAATACAACACTGTGTCACAACAGAATACCCTAAGATGGCCATAGGAAAGCCCTGAAGGCATATAATTTTACTCTATGATGGCAAGAAAGAGCAGGGGGTGAGACAATCGCATTCATGTGGAGAAAAGGAGAAGTATTAGATCTATTCAGTTATTTTATATTCGTAATTAAATGCTCAGGTGTAAAATAAACTAATCCGAGGCAGAGTGCACGCATTCCCTTATCTTACCGGAATCACACTAAGTCCCATTTCCTTCATCTGAAAATTCCCTGTATTCACAAATGCATTTTGAACCCTGTTCATCAACGCGTAGGTTTAGACTTACACCTCAGAGAATCTCAGGATTCATAGCAAAAGGTGGCATAATTAACAAGAACTTGTGATAGCTAAAGTCAAAGCAGAAAATTCTTTCATATGTTCCACTGGTAGATGTATAGGCTGTCTTAAATCCATCAAACACAAAAGTGTATGACTGCGCAAACCAAAAGGGCTCACAGAAATCTCAAGATAAAGCTCTACTAGCTAGGTTCTAGAAGGATGGAGGTAGATCAAGGGGCAGCCAATTCAAGCATTTCATTGTTTCCTATCTTGACAGCTTTAAGGAGAGAAAAAAAAAGGTGAGAGCTAAAGAACTGCCCCATCCAATTAACACACCAAGGTAGCTTGTTTTTCCTTGTGACACCACACGCTCAGTCCTTATTCCAGGGACACATCTGGTGTGAGAGAAGAAATTCTTCTTTTTCTTTTCCATAGTGGTATCAAGTTGAGGGCAATTTACATTGAAATGTTTGCTTTATTTAAGAGGTAACACTCTTCATTTATTTATTTCTTTATTTTTTTATCTATCTATTTATTTATTTATTTTTGCTGTCAACTCCAAACAGATGTCAAAAATGATGCTCTTTAGTCTCAGCTATGTTTACTACCAGATGAAGGATATTTTAATCAGGATTGAGATTGAGAATCTTCATTGCCTAATGAAGAATATTAACATTATTTTGTCTGAAGTGGCTATTTAAGGACAGCCTGGAGAAAGCGTTTCACACAGGGTGGGAGGTCGAGTGACGGAGAAAAGGTGGTGGGGCGGGCAAGAAGTTTGGAGGGTCGGTTGGTTGGTCAGCATTGGATGGCCCACACAGCCAAACAGTGGAGGGGTGAGGCATTGCTTTCACTCCCCGCACGGTCGCTTGACAAATGTTAGCATGAGCCTCTAAAGCGGCGTGACAAGCGCATGCTGAGAGCAAAGTCGCGCTAATGTGTTCTGGCATGCGGCTCGCTAATCACACATTTACATATGCAATGACCTACATTTGCATGTCAGCTTGCACACTGTCCGGCCTGATTAACGATGGGCACCTCCCAGCACTGAGGCGGCCGGCAGAGCGGCGGGAGAGGGCCAGAGGGTGGCGGCTTTTTTGGCAGCCGAAGGGACGCGCTGCCAGCCAGGATTAGGTCTGACGCGGCCTGAGCCCCAGACACTTCATTAGAGGTAATCTGTTTAGCAGTGGGCAGTGTATGTAAACTTCACAGGCCATTTGCGGCACCTTTTCGCCCCCTGGCCTCGCCTTCAAAGGGCAGTGGGGCGCACTGACTGACAGGCCGTCTCATTCAAGGCTTTGCGCTGTCATACAATTTAGAGCGCCGAGCTGAGACAGGATGAAGCACAGCAGCCGAGGACCCTGATGACCGCCGGGGTCACTTACCGCAGACGCAACGCAATTTGTACAGATCGCAGCTTGCAGAAGGAGAGGAAGCGCAAAGGGCTTGTTTTGGCTCGGTGGGAGGGGAAAGAAAACAAAAATAACCGGCAGGAGTGAGGACAGGTGGACTGCAGAGGAGGCCCTGACCCCACAGCCACACAACTTCACCAGATGAGCTAATCCAATTGGTGACTTTTCAATCACACTGTTAAAAGCATGCAAATAAACCTCGCTTGACGTAGTTGCTTTTTAATTATATTTATCCGTTGTATTTTTCCCCCAGTAATGACCAAACTGCAATGCATCAATATTAAGAAACATTACTACAACTACTAGTAGAAATAGCTATTAAGAAATGAATGGTGTTTTCAGAAGAAAGAAACCAGAAAGATCTTCTTGTCTTCTTAAGTTGATTCCAGTCATTCAGGGATCCAGAGTGAAATCTGGCACTGAGTTAACTGTCACAGCATTGAAGCTAAAGAGTGACAGCATCTAACTGCTATGTTTTTCCTTTGATTTTCAGCAGTGTTTTTGCAGTTGCCTCACATCCTCTAAAATGTAACTGTTAGGATGTACAATGAGTCTGGGAGAGATAGCTGCCTGAAGATTTAGGCTCGGTTTTGACAGACACTGTCTGTAGTTGAATTATATACAGCAGGGAGGGGAGGGACTGGTCAGACAGAGCCACAGATGCAACAAGGCATGCAGGGTGATGACTTGAAGGGAAAACACATCATAAGAGAAATGGCAGGGTATGGAGGGTTGGCCACTGGTGACATGGGTGTAAAAAGAGAAACATAGGCATGCGGCCCAGTGACAGGAACATAGGAGACAAGGGGGTGGGGGGTGGGGGGCAGGAGAGAAGAACGATGGAGGATGGGGCAGTAGCAGCATAGAGGACTAGGTGTGAGATGACAGCACAACACTGCCAGAAGCTGCCAGGGAAAGGACAACACAAGCAGCGAAGAGGTGCGAGAGCGGCGAGTCAGGGTTGGTGGTGTTGGTGGGAGGAAGAGAGTTACAGGGGGTTGTGACAGGGCACGAGGAAGGGGGTGGGGGGCAAAACATGCAGGAGATCCAGTTCCCATCCTTTTCATCAGCCCGCCTCTCCAGGCCTGGCCCATGCAATATTTATGCCTTCTTCACCCCGACAGTGTTTCTGCTCCTCTTCAATCTGTTTCAGTATTTAAAGCCCTCCTTGCTTTACACAGGGATTTTGCTCTGTCAAAAATCCGAAGTGACGATCAAAATCGAAGCTGAAAATCTCACCCTCCCACTCGCTCAGCGAGCAAATGTGCCATTAAATATGCAAGTCTTACCAACTCTTCACGTATCTCTAATGCATATGCATTATACCTTCGGGACTCACCAGTATGATCTCACCAGCAATACCGAATATCCATGACTGCATATACAATTCAGTTTCTCAGCTTTTTTTCCTTAAGGGATGAGAGTTAAGGGGATGCCTGTTGAGTGTAATCCATCAGACATATAAAAGTTGTCTTCTTGAGCCGTCATTGTGAATTACAACACTGCGCTTACATGGGCATTGTTCTTTTACTAGTTTCATACTTCACCAAAAAAATAAAATATATGACTTCTACTACAGCACCAACAGCCAACTAGGGCTGCAACAAGAACACATTACCACCATACTGCAGTACTAGGAGATACCACAGTGTTAATAACATCACTGCCATTGCTGTCATAACAGTGCATGGCTGCGCTCTTCTAATCCCATTTCTAATCCCGATGAGGCCCTATAGCCAACTAACAACAATAAACCTAGGATGGAAAACGTCACTAATAAAAACATGGGAGAGAAGTCCACTGTATATTCAAGAATTTTTTTTTTTTTTATTTTACTGTTAGTGTTAGAGGGAAATTCTGACTGCATAGTTACTGAGATTTAAGCAAAGTCATTCAGAGTGGTTTTATGTAAAACAGTGCACTGTAACGAAACTTTACAGCGGCAGTGTTAGGAACCAGGGTTTGCAACTACAGCGCATATATAGCCATTTTATTCACAATCCAAAATGATCACTGACCCCACAAGCATTTTCTGACTTTTTATAAGTAATGCTGACAGTGGTAAATTAGTAGTAAAAGAGTGAGATAGTAAAATAAAAAAGTAAAAAAATAAATTGATTTTCTTAGATAACTATTTTGCCTTACAGCACCTTGCATGCAGACCTCTACCATGGATGTACTTAAAACTCTGTTTTAGGCCAGAATGTTCTGTCAAAAATACTGCAAAAACAAGCATCATGCATTTAAAACCATTTTACGTAATAACTCTGTGTGGTAGCTTTCAGGGGCATTAAGCTTTCTCATCATCACTGTTAAAAATTAAAATTTGACATGTTTCTCTAAAGTGGCCCATGTCACATCAAACCACTCTGAATGACTTTGTTTACATCTTAAACATTTAGTTTTAGTAGATGTTTTCTCTTTAAGTCCTAAAGCTACTACACCTACAGAGAGCTTAATATTGTAATAAAACCTTTTACACATTCAACATTCATCTCATTAGTGGGTAAATGAAATTACTACCAGGTGGGAATAATTCTTAATTCAAGAAAACCATGAATAAAATTAAACAATTTTGGAAGATAGAGAATGAGAACGAGAGGCAGACAGTGAAACAAATG
This sequence comes from Brycinus macrolepidotus, assembly GCA_037974445.1. Lineage (NCBI taxonomy): Eukaryota > Metazoa > Chordata > Actinopteri > Characiformes > Alestidae > Brycinus > Brycinus macrolepidotus. Next base: position 13,296,331 of record JBBPCZ010000040.1, on the reverse strand, counting down.
GAACAGTGAAAGAGCTAGCATGAAGAGAAGTGAGAGAGAGAGAGAGAGAGAGAGAGAAGGATAGAGAGAGAGGGGGGGGGGAGAGAGAGCGCGAGAGACACAGACAGACAGACAGACAGAGTGCTAGCAGCTGAGCTTCAACACCTCTCTGTCTCTGGCAATGCAGTGGAGAAAACAAGATAGCTTTTGTGTGCAGGAAGCGCTGCTTGTGCAGAGAACAGAATCTCATTATCACTTCTCATCTAGCACACAGGAGGAGCCAGAGAGGAAAGACAGTGTGAGCAGACCACCGCCTGTCTCTCTGCAGGAGGATTGACAGTCGGAGAGATTCGACGGGGGCAGATGTGGAAGGGGGCGACAGGCTCATGTTGCATGCTGGCAAGCAAGCAAGTTGTGGTTAAGGTTGGTAAAATGGAAATGAAAAGGGGAAAAAACTGAAAGCGTCTGTGGACAATCGCAGAACAATCAATAAAGAGGAAACTAATTCCACTTTACATTATATTATGTGTCTTATAAATCTTTTAAAGAAAAACACATTCTACACAGCAAGCATGTACTGGGCTAATGCTATGCTAAAGCATTACCCATGAATATAGTTCACTGATTATGAATTAAATAATAGGCCAATTATCATCATTCTTACTGATAAATTAACTAAATTAATTGACATTTCATGTTACTTTTGTAAAACAACAGCATCAAAACCGAGCATGCAAACAAGAGTTAATGAGCTTTATGTATCTGTACTATATGTAAAAGTAAAGTACGGTTTGTATCTGTCTAATGTGATTGAGACATCTGTGGTTTCTATCAGGCATTCTGCAGTGGATGCAGCAATTCATTTTATTCATTAAATGACTGAATGCCAGAGAAACAGCACTGACAATTTACAAATATACTGAATGAACATAATGCTGTGAATCAACCTGGATTCCAAATGAATCTATAACAACTGAGGCAAGATAGAAGTTTCTTTTCGGAGAAACTCAATGACAAGATCAATGTCTTCATCACTGTGTGAGTGTGTGTGCACCAACCTGTGGTTGAAACACTGGTATTTGAGGCTGCTGGCCTTGCGGATGTCTGTCCATACTGACAGGAGCTCAGTCCCTTACACCCCTGTCAGAAAAAGAAACACACCAATAAATCACATGAACATATAAGACTTCTCCTAATTTCAATCCACTCGCTCCAGCTGAAGTGAGCCTGCGAATCTGGTAATTGAATTAGGAGAGCAAGCAGCACTCTGGCAATCACATGCTGCCAAGGAAATGGCTGTCTGGCGTCACCTTGTCGCAGAACTCTATCCGGTGAGAACACGACACCTATTGTGATAATAAGACCTGTCAAGGAGCCACAAAGTCAGGGAGCAGCAAGCATTCAATTTTTTTATCTTAAATTTCAACCCCAAAAATCTTTATTCCCACTGGTGAAATAGATAATTACGAATATTATATTTTGTTGTCAAGATTTTCACAGCAACAAAATTGCAACTGATGTATGATGTACACTTATGAGCATCAAACTTAGGGTTTTTCCCTCTTAAGAGAACTTAAGAGAAGCTGTGTGTTGCCCCATAATAACATTTTGGCAAAACAATATCGTTGAACTCCCACACTGCGCATTATAAGAAAGCTTCAGGTTATAAATGTAATGCGAGTTTTCTTGTAACATGAGTGAGGTCTCCTGCTGCAGGTGCAGAGTCCCGAGAAGCTCTTATTTCACTACACTATTTCTACTAACTAGCTGAGACATACAGCATGCATTCAGAGGGGCCCCTCTCTTCAATATTTAATAGATGAAGCAGTATCTATTCCTCACTTAATGCAAGGCAGGGTGGTCTGGTAAGATACATCACTTACGCTATCAGTGTGTTTGTAACTTAAAGGTTACTTTGGTATCTTAGTTTACACCTGGTCACTTCTTGCACCTTGAGTATGAATATTATATCTGGATCAGGCCAAGTCACATACCATTGCAGGTGTAAACATGCCTAAGACACCTTTAAAACAGATATAAATCTGCACAAATCACTTCAGGAGGTCATCTGAGATGCATTTAAGCCACATGTCAGATCAGTAGAAATGCATCAAAGACACATTCGACCACGAAAACCCTCTGTTGTGCAAAATTGCGGTTTTAGAACAGAAAAATGAGGGGCACCACAGGTAATTGGATGTTATATACAAGACGATTTGTATAATATTTACCACATAGTAATCAGATTTCAGTCTGGTTGAGTGGTGACATATGAGTACCAAACGTAAATGCATGGGGTTAATATCTTATAAAGATGCAGTCCTAATACTTGTCACATGGGACCAGGTGTGAACTAGGTCTTACTGTGCGTGCGCATAAACTCTCTGAGGTACACGTTGTGGTCACACAAATCTACAATCAATCCTCCTGCTTTTTTTTTTTTTTTTTGGAACAAGAAAATTCATGAATTAGAAACTGTATAGGCTACCCTAGGGAGGTACTATTTTCATCACCCTCCCCTGCACTGTTTTTCAACATTGAGTGCACTTGCAACGTGTGACAGCACCCTTTGCTCTACACACCTAGCTGCACTAGTGAGAATACACTGACTTGAGATTTGAGGGTGACGCTAAAGGAACTTAAAACTGAACACTGTTTTCCTTTTCATGTGGTGGAGTGCTCGGTAGGTGCTAACAGGGGCTCTGCACAGAAGAACTTGCTCAGGTACTGATGAAGTGGTAAGGATGGAGGAACCAGGTTCTTACTGGTCTCTCACTTCCACCAGCAGTACATAAGATCTTACTACTTTCTCCATTAAAGTAAAGGCTGAAGTCAGCTGACCCTGTAGAGTCAAGGGGGAGTACCAAAAGCTCCTTAGGCCAAGTACCCTTGTCTATGGCATGGATCACTTCCAGACCAGGGCTTGAGACGAACATCAGTGTGGTATGCAGCACCTTACGACTATTTTCTTCTTACAGAACACCTGGTAGCAAAATCCAAAAGTAAAAAGCCTTTAAACACAACAGGAACATCCAAGAGCTTGATATGAGACAGACTGAAAAGGCCAAGCCATCATTCTTTCTCCTGCAGTACCATGGTGCTTTTCCAGCCACTTTGACAATGCATCTGTCCAAGGCCAATCAGAATCTGCATTGAACAACCTGGGAGTTATCTCTTCCGTTATCGTACATACAGTACTGGGCAAAGCTGGAACCAAATCAGTGTTCTCACCAGCTCACAAAATATCGACCACTTTTTTTTTTTTTATAACAAACAAAACAAACTTACTCTAAGGTTGACTTTGCGAGCAGAAAGACACCTAATCACACACTGAGAAAAATGGCTTTAAACAATTTGCATAGGTGTCTAAGACTTTTGCACAGTACTGTATTATGACATAAGTATAAAACAGACAATGTGCACCCAGATAACTGAAAATGTGATATCAAAATTTAGAAAACTTTATTGATGCTGAAAGAAATTACTTATGAGCAACATAACGGAACATTCTTGGAAAACTGTGAGATTTGGCACTGAAGGGTGGGCCACCAGTAGCCATAACGTTCTACCCAAGGTGCAGTTCAAAAGGCCACCAGGGGCCTAACACACACACACACACACACACACAAAAAAAAAAAAAAAAAAAAAAAAAAAAAAAACCAGGAAGACTGACAACTGTTAGCCAGTAGCCCATGTTAGGCCACTTTTGTGCAACACCTGCACACATTCTTCAGAATCAAACTGAGACCTGAGGTCATTCAATGAGAATCACTGACATCAACCCTAGGAACCCAGGCAGTCTGAGCATAACAAAGCAATGTGGACTCAACGTTGTCATTGTTTTGATAAAACAGACCCTCAGATCCTGAAAGCCAGGAGTGGTAATCTGCTGCATGGCCACAGGGATATCACTGTATTTAGCAGATACATACTGTCAAGCTGAACACCCCAGTCAACTCTGGCAACAGCCTAAGAATACTCAGCGTATGCTGTTGCTGGCCTAGATATGACTACTAACAGCAGGTCAGGACCATACAAACTAGCACGCTATGACACAGCACGGTTCTCGGAGGTATCGGTGATGCTCATGCTGCCTAGGCACGTCAAAACTCAAGGTAAGGAGCACGACTGGCTGTGGCATCCGTGCAAGAGCACTCTTCCGAGGGCAGATTCTCCTTTTCCTTAGTGGGGGGGGGATCCACATGCATCGTTACAAATAAAAAGAGTAAAAAGCGCTTTTTGAAAAACTTTTGTTTGGCAGTTTGGACACCTGCTTTTCAGGAAACTAACTGGTTACAGGACAGCTGGATACAGGATGGTTGGTTGATGGAACTGCTTGGTACAAGGCAACTGAAAAACATACCCCATAAGATTCAGTTAAGTTAGCACCTAGTGATAAAGTTGCTAGCTCAAGACATGGAGCGTAGTCGTTACTGAGTTGTAGAGAGGGGGTAACTATGAAATGTGTGTGGAGGAGAACTGGCAATGCCCTGATGGATATGTCGTGACTGTCAAATAGTAGAGGGTTGTGTAATAAAAGAAGAGAGTCTGAGGACTATGCCAAAGGGTGTACCCAAAGTGAGATAAACCTAGACAACAAAATTTTTTCTTTAAAGCATTTGACACTGTCATTAGTGATGCAGTGGCAGCACTTTGGCATGACACTTTTCCACAATCTGCACCATGGACCCAGGAAAGCAATGATGACTGTGTGTATTAAGCTACGAGTTGCAGTCAACTCACATTCAACAACAACCACAGTCTATAAAACTGAATGTCTGTAAGAAAACAGGTTTTCTTCAGGGAGCTAAACATGTACAAATATTTAAATTAGATTTCCTAAATGACATTCTATTATTACATAATCCCTAATGTGTTCAACTTTGCAAATATGACTAGTAGAACTGTATATTCTATAGATTGAAAAGACATGATTACAAGACTATTAGCAAGATATGGTAAATGCCAGCAATGACACTAAATAATTTTACTTTTACCAATTCTGAGTAGTACCACTACTCAGGGCTGGGCGATTTGGCCTAAAATCAAAATCTCGATTAATTGAACATTTTAACTCGATTACGATTAATGAACGAT
>JBBPCZ010000040.1:13272281-13291155 GCA_037974445.1 Brycinus macrolepidotus | reverse complement strand
CGAACAGTCACTTTGTTCTTATAAAAAAAGTAAAAATAAATAACTTGCACTTTTGGAAACAAAATAAATTATTTTCAATGTTTTTCTTATTAGAAGTAGAAAATAAGCAGTATCTCTTCTAAATAAAATAACTAAAATAATAAAATAACAGTAATCGAAATAATCGACATGGAAAAATCTGATCGATTATAGGTTCTGAATGTCAATTTCGATTACTTTTCGATTAATCGCCCAGCCCTAGGTACCACCTCTGAAAACACTTTGACCAATATGCTGGATGTAAAGCAAATAATTGTTATATAAGAAGTTATATGGGAGTTATTTCTGATAAACTAGATTTCATTATTATTATAATGTCAGCACAAAGAGCAGTACAAAATCACCACAGTAACTATAGCCACTCTGAGTACACTACAAAAAAGGACTTCCTTTCAAGACAATATATAAATTAAAAGAAGCAAATAGATCCGAACATAAGTTGGAAAGGGCTAGACATCTTTGGAAAAGAGAATAAATTAGCTCCAGCTGGTGACAGAGAGCAAATACAAAAGACAGCAGTGCGCTCTCATGCTGCTGGAGATAGGCCTGTACATGGCAGCCATCAAAAATTTTAATGATTTGTCGGTTGTCACACGACTACTCTGCGCGGCACAGGGAAACTCAGTGTCCCACCGTAGTGAAGGGATATGAAGAGAAAGAAATCCCCCTTTTCATAAAAAGGCCATTTACATGTCGCTCACCTCAGAGAGCATCCGCCTCCGCCGTGCCGTCAAGAGTGTGGCGAGCGTGGAGCTGGAGCCAATTAAAATGCTTCATGCAGGAGAATGGAAGGATACTGTTGTCACCATAGCAAAATAAAACCAGCCTGAAGGTTAATAATGCTAATTAAGCACAAAACCCAGGCCTGGGGTTTGAGTGGCAGCTTTAGGAGGACAGGGTTAGGTCCTTTAAATTTCTTTTGGCCTTCTCATCTTAACAAACAGAACAAAATTAACTATGCTGTACATGTGGTACAAAGATGTTTTGCGGATTCATTAGACATCTGAATAATAAAAGTTTATATCAACGTAATAAAACGCTATGACAACCAAACCTAACGCAGGTGCATTCTGGAGCTTCTGTACAGAAAAATGGTGAATGTTTCAAAAAATGTACTAGAGTGTAAACAAATTCACTAAACTATTCTGGGGATTTTAAATAATTTTAAACAACTAAACTACAAGCAAGGGCGCTGCAGATCAGTTTTAATGCAATTCTGTGGGTACAACTAGTCAAAACTTTGAGACTACTTGTACTTTTCACACCCTAACAGTTTTTTGGATAAGGAAAAAAAAACTGGAACAGCATTAGGGCTGAGGAATATGACATCTGCTGTTATTGTGACAAATTGTGTCACAATATGCTTCCTTGAGCATCTTGTGAATATCACCAGTCCTTAAATGCTGACCAGCCAAATGTTTCATACAAAGAGAGCATTAGTAGCCCTGTTTGATGGAATTTATTGTGGTGCAGTTTGTAAAACACTGAATAAAAATTCACATATTGTTACATTGATTCCTTTCTTACACTGACCATCAAGAGAAGGGTTCTTGTTTGGGTTATTAATGGCAAATTCCAAAAATAATGAATAAGGTATAACGAGAAAGTTGTCAAGGCTTATGTGGGCCTTAGACATTGCCACCCTGAGACGAGTTGACTTCTGTAGCAGTTCGTTCCACATGCATTTTTGAGTAGGCCTGACAGTGCGGGCTCAACTCTTGACCTATTATCTGTGTCAAAATGTCTCTAGGGCATCAAGACATTCCATTCTCACATCACCCAGCCCTTTTTTAAACACCATCATTAACAAAATCAATTAACAATGCCACATTATATTAGTGCACTGGTATTAAAACAAAGAGGAAAGAACAATTACTGGACTTCTGAAAAGTAAAAGCTAAACTTTTTCACCTACGAAAACTCAGTTACCAAAACAAGCAATATTTAGCAAAATGAAATGGATGAGAGATCTCCATTTCCTTCCTCTGCATCATTCATTAAACCAGAAGGAAGGGTTAACAAAGTAAATCAAGGAACATGAGAAATTCATGTAGACAAGAAAGCTGGATCAACTGATCCTCAAGTGAGTTTTGCACAGAAGAGAGTACATACAAGACAGAAGCCAAAGTCAAATTCTAAAACGGTGTACTCACACTTTCACTTTTTACACTCAGCATGCGCCAGATTAGACAGAGCAGGAATTCCAGAGAGTTTCTTGCAAATTGAAAATGAAAAATCATTTCATCACTCCTGGTGAAACATCTTCAACAGTTACGCCTGTGCCCAGCGACAGTTAACTGATTTATCCTGGTAGCAGCCTAGTGATGGTAAAAGCATACTTACTGCTGGTTGAAAAGAAAGACTTCACTTATTAATTTTAAGCAAACCAAAGTATGACGCTAGTTTTCATGCACAAATGTAGCTGCCCTTTTACATATGTTTGGTGACTAGATATATTATATTAATACCACATTTACTGTACTAAGCATACATGAGACTGCTGTTGAACCACAGCTGTTGAGTCGAGCTGGTTGAATGCACTCAGAGTGTCACTGTGTGGCAGATAGACATCCTGCTATAAGCGTGGTAATCAGGCTAAGCTGAACAGCTACAAACATGGCCTTTGACAGTAATATCTCTGTGACATTTGCAATTGCGTTCCTTTTTACTATATTAATTACAGTTTCATGTCCAAATTAATGATGATAAACTGCGACCACAATATAATGTTTGCCTCTGCGTCTGTAAAAACCCAATTAACCGCTTAACTGTTTTTATACACAAATAAGAGGGTTCTGTTACTGGCACAGGCCTATCAACAGCTGAGGAGAAAGGAGGAATACGACAATAGTGCCGCTTGGTAAGATATGCATTAATCAAAGGCAGCTTTGAGCTTCTGAATTCAGTAGAAGTGGTGTCCATGATTACAAGAAATAGAGAAACTTAAAAATGTTCTTTTCCATGAAAGCAAAGGCAGACCCATCTGACGGTTTCTTTGACTGGAGGGAGGCTAATGATGGAAGGGTCAGAAACGAAAAGAAGCACATTTGGTCATTTATTTATTTATTTATTTTGCCCTTGTTGAAAAAGGAAAAAGCTTAAAAAGTATGCGTTGCCGTAAAAAGGATCAATTACACTTCCCAACATCTCTGAGACTACATCAGCACTTGAATCAGATATTTGACTGTCAACCCCCAGAAAAGGTCTGTACAAGCTACAGCATCAAAAACGTTTTCCTGGTGGGGAAAGAAATATTTGATATTGAGCAAAATATAAAAACCCCTTAGATTCAGCCACGTCACATGCAAATGCTTTTCCATGAACAATGTCATTTTCTTCCCTGTTTGCTTCAGTTACTTCTGCTGCAACACTAAATTTTAGCTGGAGACTTCCACTTAAAACGCAAAACAACCGTACCAAATTAAAACTGAAAAACATTTCACAAAAATTACAGACACTTATGTAAATAAGGCAAAAACACACAGAAAAAGTTTTTACAGGGTGCCAGGACTGGCTAATGTCTACAGTGAAACTTAACAACAAACAATGACAATGGGAGAGGGAGATTACTACCTCCAGAAGGTGGCGGCCCCTAAAAGCTGTTTGCCAACTGCCACATAACAAAAGAAAAATGTGGCGCCAGTTAAATGTGTGTGGAATTGTGACATTAGATGCTGGGCTTAATATTGTAATGACCATCAGCCCAACCCTACAGAACAAGTACCCTTTTGATATTTCACCACAGTATATACAGTATTTGGTGGTACTGGTTTTTATAATTTATTAAACATTTTCATTTTGGGGGTGTGGAAAGCGATTTCCCTCTGATAGGGAAGCAATACAAATTACCTCTTCTGCCAGATCTCTTACTGAAGGGTAGAAGGGTAGATGAAGGATAGACGCTTACATCTAGTAACAGGTCTGTATTTTCTGTTTGTTTTGACAACTATATAGGTAGCAAAATGGCTTTACTTATCGTGAAGTAGTCACTGCTCCACCAGGTGTTTGATCCACGCCTGCCACCATTTCTTTTTAAAGTTCTTTTTTTAACTTCTCCATTTTTTTAATATTAAGGCCTAAAAAATCCATTGTTCCTTCCTGATTTGATCAGTTGTAACAAATAAACAGAAAACCCATAAGCACTGCTACAGTGTTGGTGGTCATTGCCAACTTGCCTCAGAGCCTGCCTCAAGTCTGGAAAGCTTGTCGGGGTGACATCATACGCAAAGATTCTATTAACAGTACTGAAAATAGCTCCTTCAGATTTTTTGAAATACCAAAGTATTCAGTAACACGAATGATGCCGCCCAATCATACTGAGCACTATTTCATTTTTTTTATATAACAACTGGAATAACTACAAGAAGCTATAAAATTACTGAATTTTTGATAAGGCCAAAAACCTATTTAACACCATTTCAGAAAATGTTTTACCTAAATGCACTATATGTACGAGGAAAGTTGGGGGGGGCGGGGGGGGGAGTGCTGAGGGCCTGAGATATCCCAGACTAATATTCCATATTTTCTGCTCACTATTTATAGACGGCCTCCTTTACATTTTTCACTTTCAGATTTTATAGGGTAATGATTATTTCCTTGCAGAAGTAAATAGCACAGCGCAAATTGCCTCTGCATGTGAGGGCCGTGGCTGATTTATACCCACACACAAAGTAGTTCACTGGTTCATGCTTTTATGGTCAATTCCTCACTACTTTTTACTGTTTGTCCCTCGAGAGTCAGTACCCTCCTTTGCTTCATGAGTCCCACCTCAGCACCGATCTGCCTTTTTTCTAAAAACAATGGACTTCTACAGACCTGTGTAAGTGTGTATGTGTGTGTGGGTGCACCCCAATTCAAATCTGCCTCTCTCGAGCAGTACGTAACCTACATCTTTCATGCGACAGGAAGCTGAAGTGCATGCAGCTGCGAAGCTCTTCCACCCTTTGACTCAAAAGGATGGCTTGGATGAGCTGGCATAGCAGTAAAAGGTCGTGGCTATCTAACTATCTAGCCATTGTTGGCCTCCTCAAGTACGTGCGTAATGAATCAGGATTGATCTGAGGCTTTTGTTGGTCTGCTGTCAAGCCTGCAGGTGCTTTATAGTAGAGAGATTGAGTGGAAACAGTTAATTACACTGGAGGGGAGAGCATGTCCTGCGCTACTGTTTGATGTGTAGGATTTGAATGCAGTGGGCTGGGGATGTCCAATGCAAATGCTCTACCAGAGACAACACGGCTCATCGTTTTGTTATGATGACACATTTAAATGACAGGGGGAGGTGACCAACATCTTTTAAAAACACTGAAAGATACTACTCTTAAAGGTGGAATAGACATAACAGGGTTTGTAGATATGCAACCAAAGTGCAACCAAAAACAAAGTCAAGCATAAAGGTAGCTCTTTATGCTTGGCTTTTTTTTTTAATAGTTTGGGCTGGCTTTAAAATACTACTAAAACTACAACAACACACTTCACCAGAAAAGGCCTATAGAAATGATAGTGATTAAAAAATGTATGGTTGGTATGAACGTTTAACAAATCACCTCAACAAGCCTACTGATACTCATTCTAAGTAAGGAGGCTACTTCTAGTCTCTGGTAAAGATGTTGCTAAAACAGAGCTCGGATCCTCAAACCTGTTTGTTGGGTGAGATCTGGCATCAAATGATGAGGAAACACTGACTGCTGCAGTCACTAAAATCCAAATGGTCTCACAAGAGCTGTATTTGAACGAGAGGCTGTTTCAGGAGCAAATTCAATATACAAAAGCTGTAGCAGCCTTAGAATATTGAGTGTGTGCAGCTGCATTGTTGCTGTGTATTGGATGCATTCAGTAATGAAAGTAATGAAGTAATGGACAATATATTTGAAATTTCTGTTAAATCTAAAAAGTAAATGATTTTTTCAAAGGGTGATCTTGAGACGATAGTTTAGTAAATTGTCCATTTTAGATTTGATTAATGACTCAGATATACATTTGGTGCTGCACTGAATATAATCTGTAAGAGCAAAATTCAGGGTTGACACAACTATTTTGTTCATGTACTTAATTTCTAATTCCTTACAAATAGATGTTACATTTCTACACAATGCTGATTCAAGTTGCACTTCATTCCAACACTATTGGGATGGGTGAAGTGGGAAAAATATATCACGATACTTAAATTCGTAATACTCGATGTTACAATATTTACTTTTTCTACTTTTTACTTTTTTTACTAAATTCAAATGGACAAAAAGGACCAGTGGTGCTGTGTTAAAAAATACTATGAGAATAAATGTTTTTCAGCACTGCACTGTGCTGTGCTAAATCCAATCAAACAGGACTAATTATGCTTTCTTTGCAAAAATATAGAGTTGGTGAGTGTTGGAGAGGTACAAACGATCTCCAAAATAGACTCAGAAAGAACAGTCACGTAACCAGACACAACATCAGCATTGACCAGTATGAATGAGAAAACTATCGCATATTGACATGAGTCCAGAATTCCCATATGGCTGCATGCTTAGATTGTTGCTATTCTCATGCAGTGAAGACTTTCAAACGCAGGATGACACTGATTAAACACTACAGATCTGCCTGTCTCTTGTGTGACCCAACACAAGAAGCCAAACACGTGTACCCCAACCCTCCACAAAAAATGAAGAAAAAATGCTTTGCTGCAAGATGACCTACTTTTTTCATTTTAAATGTATTATGCCACAACAAACAAATCTCAAACACAGGATTAACAATCTCAGTAGTGTAATTTTATGTCTAAATCATGTTTGTTACTATGCAGGAAAGCACTCAGGGAATGTAAGATAAGGTAAGTTTAATTACACCTAAATATGCCAATAATCCACCCGTTCTTTATGACCTCTTACACACTTCTGACCCTCTTCGTTATTGCACACAACTAACATAACCTAATGAGGGCCTTTCCTTTTGTTCGCAATGTCACCGGGTACAAAATTATCCTGTTAACCTTTGACCACAATGGACTGTGACAATTCCCAGCACAGGGCTAAAACCCTATTATTTGTTGCTAGAGGGTCAGCCCAGCAGCTGCAATCATGCTAATCTGAGTCTACGCTCCTTTAGATCATCCTACCCCTATTTCTAGGCTTTCTTTTTTGAGGGGGGGGGGGGCGGGAGGATCTGGAGAGAAGCAAAAACCTGAGGAAAAAAAAAAAGCCACTCTGCCAATCACTCAACATACATAATCCCTCATTACTGCTAAACTCTACATCTATCAAAACAAAACAGCAGCTGTTGCTTATGGCTGTTTTGTGCAGATATTTATGATGCAACAATGTCCAACATATCGTTCAACAACTTGTGAGCTGCCAGAAAGTTCGTTTAGATAAAAGGAAACCTGGATAAACTTGGGAATCCAACATATATGGTTCTTTGTAGACTTGAGATCCTTGATATAATTAATATGCAGACATATATCCTATCCATCTTTTTTTATCTTTTAGCTGGAAGCAAAAAGGAAACAGATTATTTGTAAGTCGAGGCCAAAAAGGCCAAAAGAAAGTTTGCAAAATCAAACTGCGGAAGATTTGGCAATAAAAATATATTTTAACCGAGGCCTTGACAAACCACACATTGTGTTTCCAAATAAATAAATAAATAAATAAATAAACAAACAAACAAACAAACAAACAAACAAACAAACAAACTGCTATCCTGCACTGAAAACCCACTCAGTGACTCAAGGTCTTATTGTCACGGCCTATAATGTTAGCTTAAAGAGAAGCTGTAAAGAAAGTTAGCATTTAGAGCTGTTCACTCACAGACACTGTTTATTTTTGCGCGGCCCATTCGCCTGGCATTCCTGCAGCGAGGAGTAGACTGGATCACAGTGCCCCTGGGGGGCTCTGTCTCCTCTTCTCTTCATGCGCCTACAGGGACTTCCCTTTTTAACTCCAGAGAGTGTGCCATGTTCTGTACCCCAGCTATGCTGCCACACAGCTTCATCAAGTCCCCTCCGCTCTTGTTAACCAAAAAGACATCCTCACAACTACAGCCTTCTCCCCTCACACCTCTCTGCATCCTCTGCTGCTTTATGCCACACACACACACACACACGCACAATGTGACTTTGGAGTCTCTCTTCCTTGAATGTTTCATCAAGCACCAAGAAACTCTATGAAAAATGAGGATGCCCATATCAGAGTCACAGCATAAAAAACTGGACTGACACTGAATGATGATGTGCCTGAGATTATTAAATAATTAAATATTTCTTATAATTTTATGATCATAATGATTAAAATTTGTACAAGTCAAAATCAAGGCACATTCTGCTATATGTCATGTTTTGTCAGTTCGTCTGAACACTGAACAGGGACAATGAACTACACAATAATACACCGCAGCACTGGATGTTAAGACCAAAAATCATGGCTTTGATTATTAATGATTAGGCTGATACTGTAGTCCTCCGCCAACCCCTGCATACTCAAGCACCTTTACAATAATAGTATATAGTAAATTCCCTTGGGACTATAAAGCTATGCATGAAGGGCTCAGCTGGGAGCGAGAGCCATAATGTTACACAAACAGCACTTAACATGAATCATGGTTCGTGAGGTTTTTCTTGGCCAAACAGAGCACGCTCCCCCTGTATCCATAACTCTGCAGTTGATTTTGTAAGTAAGCGCTCTGGATGGGCTTGTGAAACATGTTAAGCCTTAAAAAGGCACATCTTCCAACAAAAAAAAGCAACTAAAAAAGGCTACGTAATGTCCTCACGGTTTCTAGGAAACCATATGGACATGCAAGAATACCTGTTTTCATAGATACTCCATTTATTTGTTTTCCAGTGGGTACATGATTTTACCTAATGGTTGGAGAAACACTGAGCCTATGTTACGATGTTTTGTTTATGTTTTGTGTACAAATGTTGAATCTTCCAAGACTCAATCATTTTTCTACTGCTGGCAGATAAAATTAAAAAAAACGTACAAATGATTTGTAATATTTATATTTACAGAACCCAGTGTTTCCGCTTGTATATATACAGAAACCTGTTCACATCTTGGCATGCTTCAACTTGAGTCTAAAGCCATGCTTCCTGGCTTGCGGTTTTCTTCTCTCTTTCTAGCTCAGTTGCACATGGAATTTCAGTATCTTGATACTGTCCACTTATTAAACTAGACAGATTTAGAGCAACAGAAGTGCAACTCAAAAATGTGCCAAGCCAAACTTTACCTCCACCAATACAGCGACAGTCATACTGTGACAGTGACATTCTACTGAGCAGGCAACACTTTACCTTCCAGATCCCCAGACAAAAAGCAAACCCAAAGTCCCCTACTATCAAAAAATAAGTGTACCCCTGACACTATTTCATAAGTGCTTTAATTAATCAATACACTATTGAAATAAGTTCTAATAATGCTGCATGGTGCTAATATGCAGTACTGTACAAATAAATATTTTAAAATGTAAATTGCCATCCGTATAAGATTCCATCCACCCAATAGACTCACTGCCAAAGTCTGTTATTAAGAATAGTTCCTCATTAATATTGCAACAGGCATCAGTGCATCAATAAACATCTTGTCCAATTTTTAGAACACTCAAAATTAAGGCATAATATTACAAAAAACTGTTGCGTATGCTTCTCCAAGCATTCTGCTAACCTAAAAAAATGATTGATCACCGGTCAGTATATTATGGAAAAAAACTTATCAGCATTATTAAAAATAATTTAATGTCTTGAATGAACCAAGTCGCATACCCATGAGGATCAAAAAAAAAAATGCTGAAAAATTTACTAACAAAAACAACAATATGAAGTCATTTATTCTTTTGCACATCACCGCAATGCTAAAATACCAATATTAATGAGATGCCCTGGGATTTTTTTTGCCAATTCCAGCATGAAATATGACTTCCAGCGGCTCTGCACACAGTTTGACCCACAGGCCCACAGACACTAACGTGACAGACTCACTGTTCAAAGAAACTGGCCTCCTTTCATCTCCAGCTTTTTTAAAGCCACACTGGCCCATGCCATCTGCTTTATTCTAATATGAGAGCTTAAAGATGCACATTTTTGAGGCTTTGCGAGCACGATAAACAGGCTTTACAGTGCACACTCCTGTTTACGGCACGCAGCGCATTACAGTGTAAAATATTCACTGCTAAACCGCGAGTGACGCTAGCCACCCGTTTGGCCTTCACAGCTTGGTGGTGCGGGGCCTATGCGCTTCCGCCCCTTCGACCTTCTGTCTTTCTCCTGCTCGCTGTCAGCTGAGAACAGTCCCGATCCCCAAGACCTTACAGAGCAGCTCCAGTACCCCGCTAGCTACCATGCCTGGCTGAAGACATCTGTAAAATATTTTTATTCACTGCCCCACAAGCACGCTGGCAAAGGTCTCCAAGCCGCAACTTGGCATGACTTCTGAAAAAAAAGGGAAAAAAATAGCAGTATGACCGCTTCCTGCAGCTTTCTAGCAGGATGTCTGTTTCCCTCAGTGGTGCAGTGCAGAGTGCATCGAGCATCAAGAGCACGCTGTGGCTTCTTCCAGGCCGGGGGCACAGAACCCCGATGCAGGACGACCAACAGAAATCCTGATGAGTGCTACTATGCCAGACTGGCATACCCAGCTATCTGTAACACGTGGTATTCCATATTTAGAGAGACAGCCTTTCAAAACACGCAGACGCCTCCCTCCGCTCCGCTCCATCCCATGTGAAATATTAACACTCATTTGCAGGGGGGACATAACAAATGCCAATAGCGTTCCGTATGGAGAAGCACAAATTATTTTCAAATAGCATGGATTCGTTCGGATTAAGTCTCATTTCATGACAAATGTCTACTGTCACTGTCTCTGTTACTGTGTTTACAGTGCCATATGCATTGTGTAATTATTCCATAAAAGAGAATTCATGTCCTGGGGGATTTGTATAGAAATCAAAAGCAATGCGAGAGAAAAAAAGGGACTGCTGACACAGTTCTTCCCTTTGAACATGCTTTAAGCAGCCTGGCCTGCGGTAACACTCCCTTTTCATTATTATTATTATTATTACTATTATTATTATTATTATTAATTCAGTATAATATACAAATAGCAGTATCAGTCTCACACTGACAACGTGTGATAAATGTGAGCAGGTCTGTCTGTTTAAACACTGCTAAAAATGACAAGATGAAGAATTCTATTTAGTCAAATTGTACAGAAGCAGATCAGTGTCTTATAATTCTACAAAACTAGACTATCAATCTTTTGAAATACTGAATGCCATCTGATATTTTTTGGTGACACGGGAATATATAGCAAGCATTTTCAAAGACATTTAATTGACTAATGACCTTTTCCAGGTGTGGCTGCAGGTTTTCATTCCAGCTAAGCAAGAGCATACATTAGGCAAACTTTAAACTGTCTGAAGTCAGAGATCAAATGAAGTGGAATCAGGTGTAACCCTGTTTGATTGAAATGAAAACCTGTAGCCACAGTGACCCTCAGATTGGACTCTAGAGATGGGAGAAAAAAAAATCGATTCAGTTTTGTGTGGCAATTCATGTAGCGCCACACTGACTCAGAAATCGATTTATTATTAATTTATAATTTGTATATGTTTGCATTCGAGGTGGACAAATGTTGCATTTCCTCTACAGTCCTACAGGTAACGCGTCCTAAAGTATTCACACTGTGGCAGGCAGCACGGCACCCCGTGTAGTCAGAGCCAATTATTTTCTAACTTTATTTAGCAATAACAGGAGTGGTGGACGACACAGCAGAGATTCGTGCTGCTCCTCCACAGTTTAAATCCAATGTGTGGAGGAACTTTGGCTTTCAAAGTTTAAACGGTAAAGAGGAGTTGGACATGAGCCGTACTGTGTGCAAACTCGGTTGTGCAAAAGTAAAGTATTGTGGAAATATGGCGAACACACGTCCACACATTGCTAGACATCATCCTGAAATAAACAAGGTGGGGAGAAACAAACTTTTTGCAAACAGCCAACAACAAACACTGGACACAAGTTTGAATCTGAACAAGGTTCCTAGCAACATTCCAAGCATTAAACCACATTCAAACATCAGCTCAATGTAGTTTATGCAGCAGCAAATGTAACTTGTGTTAACTTCTAATTTCAAGTTAAAATGTATTCAGTTATTTTTGAAGTTGTTTTGCACTTATCCAAACCTGTACCAAATCTAGCCTGAAATACCACACACACGTTATGGGATATTATGTTAGTTGTACATTTCTTCCTGTAGTAGAGTTTGAGCATGGTGGTCTATTAAGGTTGGGAAGTATAACGGGATTAAGGGATACTGCAGCATTTAAAAATTCTGGCATATTTATTACACACTGAAATTGCAAACGGTCAAAAAAAACATTCCACCCATTAACTGGTTATCGGTGTGGGTGTCTGGAAATAACAGCAGCTCAGTGACAGTTAAGAGCTACACGTAGCACAGAACAGGTTCCATTCCAACTGTCACAGTCACTCTCCCACTCGTTATATTTTATTGTGTATACCTGTTTCATCAGAGCTCCAGTAAATGGGAACTGAACCTGTACTGTAACGTGCGACTTTGTCCTCATGTTAGCTTAGAACATATTTAATTTTACCTTTCTGTGCTCTTGCAAGCATCACTGAAAAAACAAACTAGCAGGATCTCAGTAATCCCTGTGCTGTAATTACTAATGATGTAATAATTCTGAACCAAACCCAAGACAAGATTAACTGAGACAGTGAATCTGATGCCCGTAAGCCTCATTGATGAGAATGTTGCTGCGTTTCTTTTAAACGCATGCTGAACAAGATCTGCAATGATGTGCACATTTTTCACACTTAATGAATCTGCACTGCCTTTGAATCGTTCCCCCCACTTGAGGTCTATTAATTCACTCTCATTCTCTTTTCCTCGATTATTCCCTTGCATTGTTAGCGAACCTGCAAAAGAAACCCAATCATTATTAAGCGATTAAAATTTTTTCCTTTTTTTTTTTTGCAGGGGAGGTGGACTGGAGATGGGGAGCAAATTCAAACGAGCAACACTTATGAAACAAGCCCCAAAAACAGAAACTCATGACTGACCCATGAAGTTTACAGAAAAACAAGCCCAAGTCATAATAAGTGGTGACTGTGGTCTTTAATTCTCGAAAAACGTGGTACTCTGATTCCGCAATGCCCTGATCCAATCTGCACTAGGCACTGTCAAATTCACAGGCAGCTTTGGCAGTGTTCCGATCCAACAGTATTGGACACTGTCAGACTGACAGTACTTTAGAAAAGTGGCACTGGCAGGGCACTGGGGGAGGCCTGTCATATTTCAACCGGGTGGGGGATTGGTTGCCACCCTGAATAAAGTGCCACCCTAGGCAACTGTCTAGTTCTAGTTGTAAAGACGTGGCGGCCCTGGTTGCAACAATGAATCAATAAAATTGATCAAATTCAAATATATAGTTGACTGGCAATGAATATATGGCTTTCGATTTGTTGGGTCTATGTTTCTGCAAGCTATGTCCCGAAGAAGGGTGTGAATTTTCAAGCGAAAAATATTTAAACTTGTTGGGGGCAGACAATACTGTTCAACAAAGATCATCTACAGTATACAAACGCTTCATATTAAATTCAAGTAAAAATAGTCTTAACTTCAAACTTAATAACAAAAAAAGCACAGAGAGAGGGAACAGCAGCAATGTGTGAGGAGCAGAGAATCACACGCTTTTTACTGCCAATCAAAACTAACAGTGTTTTAGCTGCACTATGAAAAACGTGTCAAATGACTCCAATTCGCTAATAAATGTGCACTTGCCATGGGATTTCCATCAAGGTCAAATGTGCTTGAGTCATGGAACTTTTTCACTACATGTAAAAGATGCAAAATACATTGCAATTACAACAGACAGCTAAACTTAGAAAAATAAATCTGTTACACTACATTACTAATACATACCAAAATATATACATATATTTAATTCTTTAGATAAAAAAAATAACTGCACTACTTCCACTACTAATAGCAATTTTCCACGTTGTTACAAACCAAGAACTGAGCCACACCATCAATAAGTGAACTGTTACCCCTAGTAATGACAAATTTCATATGTATGAAGCAAAAGTAAAGTGAAATTACAAGTCTGTTGTTATAAATTAGGGGTGGGGACTACTCGCTTAATTGTCAAAATAACTGCTAGATTACTCGATTATTAAAATAATCAAAAGCGACAGCCCTAAGGGACCCAAAAAATGTGAATATATGGTACTATAAAATAGGTTTACTAGAATTTCTGCCAGGAACCCTTTGCTACTTTTGTTAGACAGCTTGAATAAATAAATGCAGGTAATACTAGCTTAGCTGAAAAATAACACTTATGCCAACTCAATGTTACCGGGTCCAGTTTGAATGACCGCTTACTGTGGCCACACCTCTGGTTGCCCTTAACTCATGCAGGCAACACAAGTTAAAAAATACTTTAAATTGCCTGCGAGTTTTTTATTCTTTCCAACAAATCTGACATTAACCATATAGCAAAACTGATTAAAAATGAATAATCTGGAAAGAATATCAATTGAACATACAACAAAAAAGACTTGTAAAGACAAACTAACACTAACTGGATCAAAAAGATGAAATGAAGTTTTTATTCTGAGTGAATATCTGTCCAGACCAATTAAAGCCATTTACATTATTCACCCTATGTGTAGACAGCCACATATCAATAAGATATTTGTACCTTTTTTATGAAGGTAGATTATGTCTCAGTTATAGCTGTGAAAATCAACTGTAGCTTAATAAAGCCTGATGGAGTCTAATACAGTGTGATTGTCTTAAACCTTGGATGAAATTTCCTGTCTTGTCACCACAGACAAGAATTAGTGAGAACTAACACTGCCCTCTTCTGAAATGAAAGATGAAACTTAAAAGCAAATGCAGCTCTCAAAATCAATCATCGTTATACATAAAATTGAATAATATTAAGAACTGCTTTTTCTTCCTGTTCTGACCGTCACCTTTAAGTTTCATCTTTTATTTCAGAAGAGAGCAGTGTCGCAGACACTTGTCTATTCAAAGTAATTGGACTATAGGGCCTTGCAGACTTTACAAGCTTCTTTCTTTGATTTCCTTCTCTATCCATCACTGCAACACAGACAGTAGTCCAGCATTCTCCAACTCCAGTCCTAAAAGGCGGCCTAGGGCGTTGCTCCTGCGTTAAAAAAAGCTGTGGGTTTGAATCCCAGGACTGCTACTGGCACCACTGAGGTACCCTTGAGCAAGATACCGTCCCCACACACTGCTCCCCAGGCACTGTGTTGCTCGCTGCCTACGACCCACTTGTTCACACTGTGTGCTGAGGAGTGTTCACAACAGACTATAAGGGGCCACTTTACTTTACTTTAAACTTACTGTGAGCTTACACACTACACACTACGGCACCTCTGGACATTGGGCTGGAAGTATTTACCATTGAGCGTACTTTTCTCATCACTCGATTAATTTTCATTTTTAAACTCTGATGCCTTACATATAAACTGCTAATTGTAGTGTATAACATAAGCACTGTTAAACAACTTGCTATTGTTCTAATATTGCTATTGTGCTATTAAAATTATGACATATGTACTATGTCATACATGTAGTCTTAACACAACACTGTGATAATACCATCTACCAAAAAACTTGTCAATGTTGTGATTATTTTATTTATTTATATATAACAAATAACTTGCTATGTAACGTAAAGTGGATCGCAATACTAGAAAAACTAAACATACTGAAAAACAGCCAGACGAGTATATATATATATTGTATCATACACCTGGCTCAATTAAGGCCCGGAAAACTTCTTAACAGGGAAACAATCAAATTCTGATTAAATATGTAACATACACTAATAATGGTGAAATGGTCTGCACCAACTGTAGCTTTTAAAAGCTGCTAAAAACTTCACTATTCTCCTCTGCCTTCTTTCAAACATCAGCACTTCTATTGCACTTTCAATCTTCTTTTATCGATGTTCTATGCATTTTTATTTCTTCTATTTTATTTTATTCTGTTTTTATATTCTATTCCTGTAAAGCACATCGAATGACCTTTGTGTATGATAATGTGCTATAGAAATAAATTTGACATGTCACTGTAATCTACAGCTTTATTGTGACAGGCTAATTGTTGGTTTGGTTTCTCTTAACTTTTTCTTTTTTAAACCAAGTTTGGAGACTCCCAAAAAAGCTAAGTCAGGGAAGATTCAAGCACAAGCCATGATCTTTGGCTAGAAACACTCAAGGGCACAATGGTCCCTTTTTCTGGTGGACAGAAAAGGCTGGTATGTAGCTCAGAAAGATTATGTGATTGGCTTCACATGCTTTATAGCAGAAGCAGCATGTTTGAGTTTATGAGCTAAAACTGTGAAAGTTGTGAAACTGTAGTCTATGTCTTGAATTCTTATTTTAGGGACTTCTAAATTTTAGAGAATTCTAAATTTAGGGACACCTTGCACTTTGCTCAATACTGCTAACTGCCTCCTGTGCAATAATCACACTTATGGTGCAACACTAGTCACTCTGGAAGGTTTACGTAGTGTCCACTCTAGTTGTGGGCCTGCCCTTTGGAAATGATTAGGACTCGAATGCTCCTTGGAGAAACGTCTCATCACACTATGTTCGTGTGCACAGCTGCTGATGACAAAGTAACATCGAACCTTGAATCTAAAAACAAGATAGACAACAGCTTCAAGTTTCAGGTTAATATCCCACGGTTGATCTGACAGGGACTTGCGCAACCAATCAGAAAGATATGCACTGCTGACACAGAATCATTTTCTCAGTAAGCCAAACTGTCAAAACTGAAATCACCCAAAAAATCTTCATCATTTTATCAAACTGACAAAGTAGTCAGGCTGCCTGTCGTTCTGTAAAACAGATGGTGCAGAAGAAGAACCTTAACACTGAGTAAGCCTCTTTCTTTTCCTATCTTTATTCTTTTTATTTTCTGTTTAATTGTGCTGTATAGCTTTTCATTCTACTGGTTATTTTAATTTGCTGCTTCTACTTCTCTTCTCTTGCTCTGTTCAGTCCACTTTACTGCCATAATAATGCATATTTCCCAGTTGTGGGACTAATAAAGGGTTATCTTATCTTAAAAAGGCTTTATCGTTTCATCAAACTGACAAAGTGTAACGTGTCCATTTGTCATACATGAACACACACCATCACACAGTGTGAACAGCATGAAATTATTCTCTGCATTTAACCCATTCACCAAGTGAAGTGGCGCGCACCCAGGAACACTACGCCCGGGGAGCAGTGTGTGGGGACGGTACCTTGCCCAAGTGTATCTCAGTGGTGCCACTAGCAGTCCTGGGATTCGAACCCACAGCCTTCTGGTCGCAGGGGCAACTCCCTAACCACTAGGCCACCAGTTGCCAGATTCAGTAAACTGAACCAGGAGTGTGGAGCAGACAAACTCCAGGCCATTCTTGTGAAACCTTCATTTTAAGTGCCACTTTAACCAGCTAGGCATTTCACAGAAATAACCCTGCTGCTGACTAGACTGTTTACATGACAGTGCTGGATGTGGAGCAACCAGTTTTAATGCATATACCTCACCTGCTGTGGTTTACTAGCTCATGTTGGGCATTCTTAAAGAACTGCTGGTTGTATTAAAGTAAGTATTTCTATTAGCATGTAAGGATGCCTGGCCTAATGCATAAAAACTAAAACCATAACCTAAAACCAGACTTCACTCTGGGAATTTTGAGCAGGACACAGTGTCAGCTACTTGTGCAGTATTAACATGTTATAACGTGCAAACTAACAGGTTTCTCAAAGACGCCTCTGCCATGAAGCTGCTCTCTGAGCTAAATTCTTCAGCAGTGTGTGTGTATGTATGTATGTGTGTGTGTGTGTATATATATATATATATATATATATGTATGTAAGTGCATGAACATGTGTGTGTATATGTATGTGTGTATGTATGTATATGTATGTATATGAACGTATGTATGCGTGTGTGTGTTTATGTATGTGTGTGTGTGTGTACGTGTGTGTACGTGTGTGTACGTGTGTGTGTCACCTCGGTGACAGGTCAATACGTTAACAGAGAAGAGATTTTTTACACTTTGACGAGGTTAAGACAAAAACGCTTAAACATTTAACTATTTCTAAACAATATCGAGACTCAGTAGCTGGTGAAGTTAAATATCTCGACTTTGAAGTCCACGTAGCTAGCAGAGCTGGGATGCTAACTGGCTAGCTGAAATGTTAGCAGGCTCTGAACTTCAGCTAAACTTTGTTTTCTCCCAGAATGAACCGTTTCTAGCAAGCTTGCACTCAAACAAAGCTCACACACAGCCGCCTTAGACAGTTTTCTTCCAATTCATGCTAGAAACTAAATGTTTTCAGAGTTAGAAGGTGTTAAAAGCGAGCTGTCGAGGCAGGACGGGTCGGGCAGTTAGCCGGCGAGCTAACCTCGCTCTCTCCTCACCAGGAAGTGCCAGCTTAGCTTCACAAGCTCCGAGCTCAACTCCACTCAGAAGATGAAGATGATGAAGATGAAGATGCTAATGGCGCCTGCTCGAGTCAGCCCAAGGTCGAGCTTCAGCTCAGCTTCACCAACTTCGTCCTGTATTGGAAGATAGTCCGAGACCGGAGGAGAGCTGAGATTCTCTAGCTCGCCATTCCTGAGGAGTAAAACACACATCCCAGCATGCCTGAGGGAGAGGGGCGGGCCATCACACTATATACACAAGCAACACAGGACAACAACACTACACATATACGCATATACACACACACTCCATATACACACATCCCAGCATGGCTGAGGGAGAGGGGCGGGCCATCACACTATATACACACACAACACAGGACAAC
>JBBPCZ010000040.1:13259073-13272181 GCA_037974445.1 Brycinus macrolepidotus | reverse complement strand
ACATATATATATATATATATAAAGAATTAGACTAATTCTTGCTCACATCACACAGTAAATACATGCTAAATCCTGTCAGTGGTTTCAGCATCTTCTCATTGGTTTCAGCACATTCAGGATTATCTGACTAGACACAAAATAGAGGGAAACAAATGACTAGACCCACCACAGAAGCCAACAGATTATGTTTTTATTAAAATTAGAAATTAATTATAGTAGTGACAAGATTGTGTGTTTTCAGGTGTAAACAGAGGTTCTACATCTCTACATCAATCACTACTCTCAGAGTCAGAACGCACAGTTAAGGAGATAAGGACGGGAATTTTTGCAGGCTCTTTAGCCAGGTCACTTGCTGATGCCTCAGGACAAGAGGGGATAGTCTAATTCCAGTTGATTGTCATGATGTGTGTATCATGTCATGTGAACCGTTCCTGCATAATAGCCATGAGTATGGACTGCAAAATATGAGCTTTGAGTTCTAAGGGTTAACTAACAGTAATTTCCACAGGAACTGAAGCTCTTTTTTCAGCTTTGCAGCTTTGGCTGAAAATAGCCCAGTGGCTCAGGGGTTGTTTTAGGAGGCCCTAAGCCTAAAATAATTCAGCTATTAGCTTTTAGCTCTTACTTGAATAGAGTCAACCATTAGATATTGAACTTTACACTTAAATATAAGCATATATGGTGTGTGCAATGGTATAATTAATGGTGTTTTGTAATGTAATTGTATAATTGTGCAAAACCCATATAAAAAACTCCATTTCAGTCCGTGCAATCTTGTTTTTTATTTGCATTTTGTTTCAAAGTTAACTGATTTTACATAAGCATGATCGGACAAGGCATTGTTATTAGTCAGTGTTATTTATCGTTATCTCTTATGTCTGAATTTCTGAATAATACACCTGAATTTCTACAGTTCAATTCAGTTCAGTTCAAGTTTATAACTCAAACTAATTTCCCCTGAATTCCACATTTACACAGATTCCATGCATTCCATGTTTTAGGCAAAGAAATCCTTCACTAGGCTCTTTCTCTTTTGTCAGAAATAAGCTTGATTTACTATACTAAAACTGCATACAGCACGTTGACGGGAGAAGCCTTATATTGCATTTAATCAGACAATGTATTCCAACAGATTTTTTCCCCTTGTATGGCAAAGGAAACAATATTATTCACCTCTGTTTTGACAGTTGATAATCAACAAGTGATGTGTGCGGATTTTTTTCCCCCGCCTGACACTTCAATAGCGCTTCTGCTAACCTTCGCACAAATACCATATAAAAAAGGTAAAGCATGCGGTGTGTGTTTTCTCCTCTTCTTGAACAACGGCTGAAGATTAAAAGAAACATCTCTGGAAAATCTGTCAATTCTGTTGGCGAATAATGCTGGGTTGGATTTTAATGGTATGAGTTATATTGGGCTCCCTCAACACCCACATTTTCTCTCAATGAGATCAATGCCTTGCCATGACAGATAGGGACTGTCTTTAGTATCTTCAAATTTTGGGTTTCTGAGGGAATAATTAGATGGATGGATGAGAGGCAGTACTTCTGACTGTAAAAGGGAGCTCTATCAAGACTGTGTGGTTCAACATGCGAGTCTGTTTTGCTGAAATCTGTCTAATAATCGTGTTGAATCTCTATTGTTCTAAAAGTAGCACACACTGCCAGTGCTGCATTATAAACGGATTGTAAACTTTTTTTTTCTCCTTTGCCGATATTATTTGTTTTGCCACAAGGACTTTTGTTTGATTTCGATTTTTTTTCTGGAATGCAGATTAGATTCACTTCGGGTTTTTTTTTTCCTTTTCCCCCCTGCTACAAACTTTAGAGTCAGGCTTATCTTTTCAATAATACAACATAGGTTTATGGGTATGAGAGAAAGGCTCACGTTATAGTGGGGAAAAAACAAAGCATGACTCCATATTATTATATCTGTCGATAAAAATCAATAACCAAGGATGTGTTCAAGTGACTTTTTTGTGCATTCGTTCATGTCTCAAGAGATGCTTCTTAGTCAAACATTTTTTAACACATTAACTGAAGTAAGGATGACAATGATAAAACGCCCCAAGGGACGCTAAGCATTTGGATAATTTTGCCTTCCAGTCTTGCAGTAGAGAATGCTGATGCCAGGTTATGTAGGGTTTTAAAGAGGTCGGCTTCACCCTTGGAATGTTTTGCGATGATAAAATCTGTGAAATTGTCAAGCACTTTGAATTAGTTTGTCCTGTCAAGTGTGTTGTTTCATCTCATTTACAACATCTTAATCTACAGATAGGCCTCTCAGGTTATAACATTACCTTGATTTTTTGAGTTCTTAGGGTACGGTTAGGGATTCTGACTTTTTAGGTATCATGTATGTGATGCACACAGAGGTGTGATGCAAAATAATGTGACTTTTTCCATTTGAGTTTTTTTTACATCTAGTAGAACATGTTCGAATCTGACGACAATACATGTTAGTAAAACACATATCCTCGACATATCAAACAGCTGGTGCACTCTCTAGTCTCTCTTGTTTTCGATGAACTTGCAAAAGAGCCAACTGTTAATAAAACAAACAAAAACAGGATTAGGCTCAGAAATATACCTCTGTATACACCTTCATTTTGGAAACTTAAACTTGCCTGGCCACCAGTTGGGGAGGCTTGGGGTAATGAAAACCCATCAAGCACTAATACATGACCAGTAATTTCACCAAAATGTAAAATTAAATGAAATATCTGCAAACAAGTGTTTTTGCTCATATTTTCACTCTTGAGAGACATATGTAGATTTTATTTAAACTCTACACTTGATTTTTGGGATTCTCTTGTGTGATTATGTGTGAGTTGAGCACTGCAGAACAATTTTTATTTTGTATTCTTTAGCATCAGTACAACCTAGTGCTGGCTAAAGCCTAGTTCATTTTCCAGTGTAGATGCGACAGGCTTGAACTGTAGGCTCATAATGGGATACACCTGGGAAAACACAGTTTGATTAATCGCTTAGTAATCTGCGTGACATTTAATCATCAGCTAAAATTCATGATCATTCCAGACGTAAGAACACATAGTGAGAAAAGGAAAAAGATTATGCTGTGGTAGCATAAGGTTATGTTCTGGGATGTTGTCTCTTGCATGTTGTCTATTCTCTTTCCACTAGGAAGACTTCGAACCTCAGCCTAATCACCACAAGAACTTCAGCCTAAATAAATAATAGTTTTAATGGTTGACCTTTAAAACTATTATTAACTAACACAGCTAGAGAGCCCGACCTCTTCTCAAGTGATATACTGGGTGTTATTGATATTTGTCGGAAAAGTCTGACTGTGGTCAGTTATTTCTGCTGGGTTTGGTCATGACAAGTTGAATATATCACTAAGAAATATCCTTATGTTTTACTACTCACAGCAGCATAAAAATGATTTTATTAAAGTGTTTAACACACATGCGTGAACATAATCAAACAAAAGTAAATGATAAAACAAGGATTAAAAAAGACTTACATTGTGTTTCTAAGCATCTCTGCTCCGGTTCTTGTCTCACTCTCTACCTATATCTATATTATATAGCTATAGTCTAACTTCACATCTGTCATCCTCTGCCTTTGGTGTCCCTCATGTCTTTTTAATGCCTACCAGAAATAGACAAAAGGATCATTTCAACATGAACGTAGACCTAATCGCACCCTCATTCCCCAAGGGCTTAATACCTGTGGGTGTATGGAGTAAACCAGTAACAAGTAGAACATGTCATACAGGTAATTTAGCTTAGATAATAATGTGAAGTAACCTACACAGTTTGTTTTCGGGTACAATCAGAATTCTATCACAGGGAGAATATTTCACAGACAGTCAGCTAGATTTAATGCCACCTTCATTTCGACCATTAGTTGTGCAGGAAGGACAGAGAAAGCGAACGGAAGGTGAGCGTTATATTGAACCCCCCCCCCCCCCAAAAAAAAAAAAAAAAACCTCTGTGTAAATTATTTCCAGACAATAATTTTTTTTAAAAAATGTCCATCTAGGTATGGTACAGTACAGTGGTAATATGAAAAAACACCGTTACAGAAACTTAAACACAAAACGGAAGTATTTTTGAATGGCAATCCCTTTAACATTTATTTAGTTGTGGTTAATTAATTATGCATACTTTTCAATCAATACTGAGTTTGTGTTTGTTTGTTTGTTTACCTAATAATGTCGCCTTTTTTCCCTCCTTAAATTCTATCAATCTTTTTAATGAACCATCTCAGTGAACTCAGCTTTTGATTGTTATTTGAATGGCTCCCTGTCCTATGTAGGCAGTAGGGGACAGCCAAGGACATTTAAGGACTCTAGAAATGTATCGCCATAGTCCCATCGATTTGCAGCAGGGCCTTTATCTGTGTAGAAATGTAACAGCACAGCTGCATAGATATGTATAGGAACCAAATTCTGGACTTTCATCGCTTTCTTCACTTTCGGCCCAGTTCTGCTTGGCCTCCACATTGCGGTCACTGTTGTAAGGCCATGGCAGTTTACTAATCAAAGTTTGACTTTGGTGCTGGATTTAATCCACAAAAACACCAAAAGAGTGGCATTCTTTAACACTTTCTATCTAGCTAAAATCTAGTTGTACAGTTATATTAAAAATGTCTACCCCCAATATATTTTTGTTTCAACTCAAATGAAGCTTTCAAATTGTAGCAATCCATGTGAACGAGGCATGTATGCACTTGCACGCTTACATTTGAGCTGCTTTTCCTTTTCCTAGTGGGCACGGTGCCCATGTCCCCGCGCACAATGTAGCTCAGTCAAGTGTGAGAGTGTGTGTTGTGTGGGGACTGCCATGCATATCTGTATATGTGTGTGACAGACAGTATGTGGTAATGTATGTATGTGTTCCGAGGAGTGATGAGCGCTGGTGCAGAAACACACCATGAGCACACACACACACACACACACACAAACAGCCATGCACACACACACACACACACACACACACACACACACACACAAACAGTCATGCACACACATACACATCCTTTGAGCGCAGTTAGATGCACACACCCCAACACTGCTCTCTCATCTTTGTGGTCGAGTTGTACCTGTCATTGTAAAATGTCTCTGATTTGCCTCTTAGGCTCACTCTGCCATTCTACAGAGTACTCAATAGTTGTGCTTAAGTAAAGATTCTTTTATGGAAAATGACTCAAACAGAAGTTAAACATGCCCAAGAGAAGAATACTCAAAGTAGCGAATGTGTTAAACAGGTCTATATCCTGTATTCAGCTAGCATTTTACTTTTTGACCATTTTCCAACACAAATATCAGATCAGTTCAACAGCTCTAAAAGCTCCCTCACACAAAGTTATTAGATGAAATGGTTATAAAGACACTGCCTGATGCCTAAGACTTTATTGTGCAATTGGATAGAGAAGTTTTGGTCTAAAATATATTTTTGTAGTGGTGAGGTGGAGAGGTGCAAGCAGGGTGTTATGAAACAGTACCCAAAGAAAAGGTTTTTCTTAAGTTTTCCACTGTTTTACAGTTATTAAAGCTACTTATAAAAACTTGGAAGACATGTTTAGGTTTAATGGTGGTTCTGGATCCTCTCCCCTGTAAAGAAACCTGAAGGTGTTTCTCAAAAATGAACCAATTTACATTGTTACATTGGACATTTACAAAAAAAAAAAACACGTATTGTGTAGTTGCATAATCACATTTTGACTTTAAGACTGGACATAAAAATGCCATGACAGTGGTCTTACCTCAGGTCATTTGCTACCAACAGTATACCTTGTTCATATGCTGACTCACTCTAAGCCGGTTATAACCATGGTACACTGGTCGAGTGGAGAGGGCAGTCTGAGGACGGTAGTCCGGGTGAGAATGTGTTGCTGACTCACTTGGGAAGGCTTTATGTGCAAAATTGGTGTTTTCTGCTGCTTGCAGTAGCAAACAGAGTGAAAGAGTATGAGTAAACATTTGGGAGCATTCATTTGCATTTCAGTATGCAGAAAAGTAAGGGCTGGCAGAAATATTTATGCTTAATCAAAACTGATCACAGTAATGAATTATTGATGCTTTGTTACTATACACCACTGCACTCCACTGTATCTGTCACATCGGGTCCTTACCATAGAATTCTCCCTGTTAAATTACCAGTTAAAGCTATGGCCCATTCAAAAAAACACTGAACGAGCACATTTTATGTGCATGCACGAGTGTTTGCTTCACTTTGTGTGCGTAAGCATTTTGGTTACTGTACTTTAACTTTAAGTCAGCATGATGCTCTCAGCACTTCAGCGAGTAAAGACTGTTGGATGTATGTACTGATATTAAAGTGATACTAGGCCACATGAAAGGATAAGGGTGGAGAAATGAGATGCTGTACCAGAAAAATATACAATCCAATATATCATCGCAGGATCAAAACCTTTTATTTCTGCTTTTTCCCAATTGTTTTTACAGCTGAAAATGGCAAGTGTCCTTTGCATGCTGTTAAGATTTGATAACACTGACTTGCATTAAAAGCTAAAAATGTTTTTTCCTTCTCCTGAAAAGTAACCATTTTACCATTTTTTTTTACCATTTATATATATGAGGTGACTGTATATATATATACAGACACACACATATAAAGGTGTGTGTGTGTGTGTGTGTGTGTGTGTGTGTATGTGTCTGTTGATGGTAATTGGACTTACGTGTGGAGGGCCAGGGGGTTCATTTTCTTGCTTCCTCTCGGATACGGTGGCCATCCACATTTTGGCACTCTTTGAAAAAGTTCTTCAGCATGACTCATCGTTGTCTTTTTTTCAGTCTCCCCCGAAGGACTGTCGTTTTACAGCAAATTCCCATCGAATTCCCTGAAGTCCCAGGCTTTAAGAGGCTCTGAAGCATGCCACGACTTCGCTCCAAGGACTAACCACTGTCTAAACTTTTCAAATTGAAACCATGCGATGTTTGCTTGTCTCACACCTAAAACTTTCATCTTATAAGAGTGTAAGAGGCATGTGTGTATCAGTGTATCTGTTGAACAAATACTCCACCCTGTTACACAGAACACTTAAACAAACAAATTCATGAATTAAAAGCAAGGGATATAATGGATGCATGTCTCTGTGAAGGGTTTATAACTCAATTAGCCTAAATTTCAGTTTTAACTAGAGGGCAAAGACAGCAGAAACAATTTAAATATTAAGTGTGCATATACATGTGTGTATTGTCCCTGTTAGACAAAAAACTTGTATCTCCAAAAGAGTAACTGTACAGAACATGGGAAAAAAACATTTTTTAACTTTCAATGAAAGTAAATGGAAAGATTTTATCCCAAGTCAATTTGGACCAATTCTGTTAGTCCCTTAATTATAAACTTTTACTACAATGTACAGGGCAGCTGATATTTTCAAATATATATTAAAAAAAAGTGGAGATGCAAGGTTTTGCTCCATCAGTGATGAAATGTAGCCCTCTAGCACTTCTTAAACTGACATCCAGTGACTGCAGCTGGGCTGCTTAGTAGGCATCCACATGGTCTAACATATAATGTTTATTTATTACTGTGGTAGAACTGTTTTTTTTGCATAATGTAAAAAAGTAAAGCCAAAACCGAAGCAAAGTTATTCATACTCCTGAAAGACGTATTTTATTATTCCAATAATGCATGCATTTATGGATTTATTGTTCTGAGGTTCTTGGTTTCACAAGGAAAATGTATTATATGGTTTATTTTACAGTTTGCAACAAATGAAACATCAAACAAAATAACAGACGTACTCGTCTTTGAAAAACGTAAACAGATGATAAGGTGCATGCAACATACGATTTTTTTTCTTTTTACTACCTTTATTAGAGTCGTATGGCATAGGAGCGACTCGCCAGATCTCTTCGCCACATCATGTCTGATCAGCATTCTGCTCTTCAGCTGAATGTGTGTGTGTGTGTGTGCGTGTGTGTGTGTGTGTGTGTGTGTGTGTGTGTGTGTGTGTGTTTGTGTGAGACAGTGACATTCATGGCAAAGGTTTTATAGCAAGGAGAATTACAGGTTCGTGTGTGTGTGTGTGTTTGTGTATGTGTATGTATATATATTTATGTTTCCTGTCTCATCGTCTTGTCATCCTTATTTTATTCTAATTATATACAACCAGAAATCCATACAATTTTTTTTTCTTTTGTCATTCTTAGAACAAGGATATAAGAAAAAAGCTCACATATCGTGTTGGTTCTCCTCCGAGCGTGGACTCAGACAATCAGAAGAAAGTTTTTTGTTAAAAAAAAAAAGTTTTGTGTTATGTTTTTTTTCTTTCTTTTTTTTTTTTTTGGTGCTGTTGTTGGTGTTGTGGTTGTTGCTTTAGCTTTTAGCACTAGCATCTTATCCTAATATTGTCTTTGTCTTCAATGGTGAGGAATTCCGATCAAAGTTTCCCCCTTCTTTTAATACTTTAGGGAATTTTCAAACGCCGTGAAGTATGGCTGTAATGCCCCAAGATTTGTTCTCCCTGAAAGAAATCATAAAGTAACAATATATTAAACTACAGAGCAACCTGGCTTCAAGAGGTATGCATTTAGTTTTACTTGCTACTAAAATATATCAGCATGTGCTTTCTAGCATTCCTCTGAGTTCAGTTGCTTTATAAGGTAGCCATATTCATGCATTAAAAAGCAATATTTATTTCTTTAATTTTTTTTTTCCTGTGTATTGACCACAGGGCTTTAGTGCAAATCCATGGGGCATTACTTTCGAACAATAAAGAGAATGAAATTGGAAATCAATATCAAAAATGAGAGCAAGAGATGTGCGGGAGGGAGTTTTGACGGGGTATCAATTATCGGTATCATGTTTCAGTTGATGTGACCAAAAAACTGCGAATCGGAGAAGACAACATGAAAAAATGGTCGTGTAATGAAAAATAAAACTCTGTTAAAGCCAAGTGTTTTTATTCACACAAATTTAATAAGATATAACAACCGTTTGGTCCATAAATATTTAAGGGGAAATAGTTTCTATACACCATCTTTTTTTTGTTTTGTTTGGTTTTTTTTTTTCTTTCAAGAAACAAGGAAACATGGACAATCTTGATAGAACACGTACTGTACTATTAACACGAAGATCAATATATAAGATTCTTGGATTTACCAACTATATTTGAAAGAGTGCACAACTGCTTTCTATGACATCGCTGCCCCCTTCATAACAGAATACACCATTAAAAAGATCGTCGAAAATCAGATGTTAAAAAAACAAACAAAACAAAACAAAAACAAAAAACAAAACAAAACAGTACAAAACTAGTGAGGCGTTTCAAAGGATGTGAATCAGTTAAAACAAACAGACATGTATCTCCTGAATTTCACAAACTCTCTTCCAAGTTATAGCATAAGGCACATAGCAGAACTGAGTTAGGCATCTACTTCATGAAGTAGATCTAGAGTACCACTTTGTTCTACAACAGAACAAATTCTCCATCACACAATGAAATATTTCACCCTAGCAAGGAGCCAGATCAGTCCTTAACCGTCCCTCACTTAAGCTTCCAGCCAGAATAAACGAGATTTTTTTCTTTTTCTTTCTTTCTTTTTTTTTTTTTTTTGGTCTGTTCAGTGGCAAGTGTCCATAAAAAATGTGTGAATATGCTTGAGAGGAAAAAAAATGAGTTGTGTCTTTCTCGCAAAATAACATTCTCCAGGCTTGAGAGGTGTTTTTTTTTTTTTTTTACTAAAATCAGTTCTACAATTAAAAAAAGAACTTATCTCTAACTCTGATTCTCATTTTCACCCTGAGCAGCACCATCATAATGCACTTTTCACTAGCAATTGTCACTGAGCAACTGTGTACCTAACTATTCATGGGCAGGTCAAATACCAAAGTTGCGTCGTAATTGTTAAAAAGTGCTTATCTGTACAAACAACCGCTTGAAACGCAGTCCATCCATTAAAATAACTAAAAAGAATTTAGGTACGGTTTCCTTCCTTCGCCCGGCCAATGTAGGGGCCTTAACGTTTTGAACAGTTACCACTGCACAGATGATCTTTGAACCCTAATTAGAGCTGAGTTGGCATGAGAGTTACTATCTTGAGGTTGAAGCTTCCACCTGGCATTTGAGTTGTTAGTAATGGCTGCGGTAAGAATGTATGTCTGTGGTGAGCTACAGTCATTGAGACCTTTGAGGAATGTACTTGGAAAACAAAAATTCAGGTCATGGTTGATTAAAGCTAAAAAGTTGAGCTAAAACAGAACAACATAAGTTTAGGCCTAAGCTTAAAAAACAAACAAACAAACAAACATGGAAACTCAGCTGCCAAGTGGTTGCAAATGCTACACATGAGGTTTTCCTCCTTCGTTTTTTTTATTATCTCCAAAAGGATCTGTCTCTGGTCGCTTAAGGGTGTCTCATGAACAACATAAAAATAAATCAAATTTTGAAGAAAAAATAAAAAGGACAAAAACAAATTTGTGTTAGAAAAGGTTTGTCAAGGTAGTTTGCGGGGGACTCCCGGAATCGTGGCTGTCCAAACTAGAGGTCACTGATGTTACTACGGTGATAGAGGGATTGGTCAGGTCTGTTAGTGTGGTGGCGGTGCTGGGTGGGGTCAGTGCACCGCTGTCGGAGGAGGGTGGAGGAAGTGACGTGCCGTCAGCCTTATCAACACCCCCATTCTCCTGCCGCAAAACGTTCCTTCTGAATTTGGCCCGTGCGTTTTGGAACCAAACCTGCAAACCAACCCCAATGGCTTTACTTTTTTGATGTCTCCTACCAGTTATTGTCAAATTCCTACCACTATGAAAGTCACCATCACACTTTACCACTACTGAACAATGCCATAATGCAACAACAAAAAAATCTAACCAAGAGATACTATCGCATATAATGGAAAAAAAACTGGCCTCAAGTTTTGTTGCAAAAGTCATTGGGACAGAAAAGAAATATCTATGTCCTATGTCCAGCTATTGGGTTCCTCTAAGAACCTCGAAGAACATTAAGTGCACCTCTCAGGTATCTCCAATCATGTATCCAGTTTAAACAGTAGGAGTATGGCACATATCTGTCTAAACAGTATACTAGTGCTGGCTCTATTTATTGTCAAGCTGTTACCTGGCAGGTACGTGTTACTACTCAACAGCAAAGTGTTTGGACTATACAGGAAATGGATGAAAACACAAAACACAAAAGGGTTGGATGGCTGATGCGAAAAAGAAAACCTTTGGTAAAGGGGGCATGGGAGATGATGTCTGGCATTTTTTTGGAGACTCATTGGGTGCTTACCTGTAGAACTCTTTTGGTGAGGCCCGTCTTCTGAGCGAGCTGCTTTAAGTCCTTGGCATCAGGGTTGTGGTTAATGGCAAAGTAGGACTTCATGGTGCGGAGCTGGTGGTGCTTGAAGGACGTACGCATGCGCTTGGTCTTCTGTGAGGGAGGGTAGGGCTGCTGATCTCGATCCAAATGGTCTGCCTCGTTCTCATTACAACCTGAGTGAGGAGAAAGTGAAAAGCAAAGGCTCGCTCAGTGGAAAAAGCCAAAAAAATGCACAAACAAGTATGGTGGTGGTGGTGGTGGGGGGAGGCATAAAAGGGGTATATGTTCACTTGGATTGAGCCTCTGGGTAACTGCCAGAGTGTGAAGATACGTTCAATGGTATCTAAATTCCCACTGAAAAGAAGCCGTGTAAAAGCTAAAAAGAACTTGTTCCCAGTCTAAAATGGGGAGATATTAGAACAGAATGAAAGTGAGCTGAACATAATAGTGGACTACATGGAACAGGGATGCAGCTGGGAAAGGGGGGGGTTGAAAAATACACATACAAAGAACAAGATTAAATGAAAAAAAGACCCAGTTTCCAAAGAGCATAGTAGTGTTTAAGTCTTATATTTACTATATTTACTCTTCTATATTTGAAATCTCTCTTCAGTGATTTTTTTTGGTTTGTTTATTTATTTATTTATTTATTTATTTATTTATGGGACGGGGTTTCTTTGTACTGAGACGTTTTTATAAACACTTTTACAAAAGAAAAGTGAGGAAAGTAGGTTATCTACCTTCTCGCCACCTTGTGCCCCAAAGCTTTGATTTCAATGATCTTTTAATTATAAAGACAAAGCACGTGACGCTGAAACTGTTGTTCTTCGCCTCTTTACATAAATATACATGAATAAACTGCGATTTAACTGCAAAACTGTGTGAACATTCGGGAAATCTCTTCAAAACGGACTGCCAACGTGGAAAGAAACCCTCAGCTTTAGTTTTTTTTTAAGTATCGCCTCAGTAAGGCAGATTTGAAACATTTAAACATGTCCTGCAAATATTTAAAATTATCTCTGTATTTGATTGAATTGCTTGTGCAATTTGGAGACCTCTCGTTTACAGGGTCATTCTGGGGTCACGCGGCACCTTTTCTATTGTTTTATCTTGTGTTCCCATTTCATTTTTTGAAAGAAAAAAAAAGCTTAAAAATGAAATGAATTGCATGCTCAGTGCAACAATAAAGAATAAAAGTAAGACTTTTTTAAAATAGAGAAATAGTGCAACATTTGTAGGGGAACCTTTTTTGATACACGTTTTCTTACACTAATCCTAATTCTGGCTTGACATCTTGATCACAGCAATATTAATTTCACAATGACGTTTACTGTCGAGTAATGTAAATAATGGAGAGCTCAACGTGCATTTTTGTGTAGTGAAATAAACCTAATTCGTATTTAAATGCTTGCAACAAGTCTGTGTGCACGCTGGCGCTCCGGCAGGGGGCGCTGCTGCTGCTGCTGAACAGGCTGAGCCCAAATGGACACAGGCTGAAATAAGAATTTTTATTTTAAGTCGGATCTTTTGTTGCTGTGAAAAATGTTGCATCTTAAACATCTGACAAAAACTTTAACAACCTGCCTAACAACTTCGGCCCTTCGTGCGTGCGTGTGTGTGTGTGTGTGTGCGATGAAGTTCGACGTGCAAAAGTGCTGTTATTTTTTTCTTTTGGCTGAGACTAAACAAGCAGCAACACTAAAGCTCTGTGCAAAAATAATGATAGTGTTTTAATCGGTATCAGTAAATGCTGGGCCTGTTCAATTAAAACATGTCTCACAGAGATCGAACAGGAGAGGCAGGGCCATTATAATCTAAATATTTGATTTATAAAATATAAAATTTGCATA
>JBBPCZ010000040.1:13236219-13246377 GCA_037974445.1 Brycinus macrolepidotus | reverse complement strand
TAAAAAATTGAGAAAAAAATGATTTTCAAAAAAAAAAATTCAAAGTTGAAAATGTACCGATTTCGTGGAATGACCCAAAGATTGCCCCTCACTGGAAGTTAGGAGCCACCTAAATTCAATAATTAAGAGGTGTGTCCCAATACTTTTGTCCGCACCGTTACAATATCTATTAACCAAACATCACAGTGCAAATTCACAAGCTGTTCCACTGTGTGGAGGCCAAGTGGGCTGAAAAACCTTATAAGTTTTCCACCACACTGAACAAAAACGTTTCATTCTGGTTAAGGCTGGACAGTGTTTAACGTGAGTTTTTCTAAACTCGGTTTTAATAAACAGTATCACTAACCACTAGGAATTTTACTGTGAAACTGGCAACTAGCTCATCTCTGCTTCCAAAATATCAACTTCAAGAACTAACTGTTCACTTGCTTGGCAGCTGTTCACCTTGTCACTGTTTTAATATTGTGGCTGATCAGTGTGTTTTGTGTAATACTTACTTCTGAAGACATTCTTTGTTTATAAAAAAAATAATAAAATCACATTTGCTATGTTTCAGAACTCTAATCACTTGTCTTTTGCTAAGATGTTTGTAGGAAGTCTGGATGAATGGCAGAATTAGATAGCCCTACTTTCTGAACTTGCTCAATAATTTAACAGATAAGCAGATAACAGAGACAGTTCAATGCAAAGGATCTTTACTGAGGGAATCACTCTACAGACACTATATATAATGTCAAATATATGTTAATATGTCTATTATGTTTTCCTCTGAGGTCTCCAGTTTCTCCCACAGTCCAAAGACATGCATGTCAGGAGAATTGGGGTTTCTAAATTGACCGTAGGTGTGAGTGTGTGAGCGAATGGTGTGTGTGTGTCCGCCTAGGGTGAGTCCCTGCCTTGTGTTCGTAGATCCCGGGATAGGCTCCGGGTACCTGCAACCCTAGTAAGGATTAAAAATGAATGAATGAATGAATGAATGCCTTTTATGCTTTAGAATGGTCAAAATCATTTATGTGCAATGCCATACTAGAATACTAGAATTTCATAGATGTGCAAGCAGAAATGATTATTACTGTAAAAATGTGTTTATTCCTCATTTTGTGACCAAACTGAAGACTTCTAATAGACAGTATGTCATGCAGTGTGTCATAAACTGCATCTTTTTGAGATGTCTGATTGATCTTGTTTGAAACAAATGTGTCTTATTTGTGCAGTTTGCATGTGTATGAGTTTTAACTACTTGTTACGCTATTAGACTCGTAGCTCTAGTCTTGGCTGATCAGCTACATTTGTGGTAAGGTCAAAACTGTGCAAATGAGATTTTTTACTGTACTTTCTCTTTAATGACCCTTTAATTAAAAATACGTCTACAGAGTGATTTGAGCACTGCGTTTGCCTAGCATCATATAAAACCACATCTGGGGTGACATGTAGCAACATTCTGGCTGGATCACTTTGGAAGGGTCTTGGGGAGATGCCCTACTGTTTTGTGCGGCTATTTGCAGCCCTGCCCAGAGGAATCTGGCCATGTGACTGACAGTCAGATGTGGTGGGCTTTGTCCAGCAGTGCTGGCACAACCACAGGGAAACTGGTTGTCCATCTGACCACTTTGGAGAAGCTGCAGCCCCAGGGCTGAGTGACATTGTCTCTGTTGCATGACCAGACGGTGATACGGGGGCTGCTCAGCTGCTGCTTGATCCAGCACACACACAGGCTAGAACAATGCTAACCCAGTCCACACACACACACACACACACACGCACACACACACATACACATACTTTCTTACTCAGAGGGACAGCCCAGATGCTAAAACGGATTTTTTCAGCCATCACCCAGTTGACATCCACTCCTTTCGGCCAACTGCATGTCATCCACAGCCTGGCCTGAGTGCATGGGTGGCGGGAGGGAGCGGCCGTCTGTGGCTGGACGGCTGCAAGACTCTGCTCTCAGCCTCGTCAGCCAAAGATGATGTCTCTCCACAGACCTGAGTCCAAACTGGACAGCATTTCCTGTGCGAACTGACCAGTGGCAGTGCGCAGTACTCCGCTGCAGCATATGCTCTAGCTGAAGGTCAGCTCAGACTCCAAAGCTCTGCTGATGCAGACACTGTCTCCCACATGGCAGCTTGGGTGTGTTTCAGTACAGAGCAGAACAGCAGAGCCAGAACACCGGTGACATTTGCTGATGATGAAAGGTAATTGGTGGCCTGTCAATAAAGCCCTGATAAGATATAAGGGGTGCGACAACAATAAGATGGTGAATCATATACAAACACTGAAGGAGCTAAATCTATCCAGTATTTCCCGTACACTAAGAGTGACCATTCAGCCAAGATGATTCACAATGGAAGTCTTCCAAATTACACGCCTAAATCATCACACCCTTGCCTTAACCCATTTTCCAGAAAGAAAACAGAGTTTAATGTGTCATTGGTCTCATCGCTTTGACAGAATAGAATTCACACACAGACACACACACACACACACACACACACACACACACACACACACACACACACACACATATATATATATATATATATATATATACTGCTGGTGGTACCTATGAGGTTACCATCCCACACACTGCTCCCCGGGCGCTGTGTTCCTGGCTGCACGCTGCTTGACTTGAGTGAATGGGTTAAATACAGAGAAGAATTTCATGCTGTTCACACTGTGTGCTGTGGTGTGACAAAATGGTCAGAATGGTCACATATGACAAAATGGTCACTTTACTATACACTTTACTACACTAACTTTACTATATATACTATATATACTATTATATATATTACTACACTATACTATACGATATTTTTGTATGATCTCTCACTACAATACCCAGAATGCACTACACAAAGACATTACCCAGCCATCAGTAATGGCTGCCCTGACTTCTAAACTAGCCACTGAGCTCCAAGACTAATTAATACAATCCAGCTGCCATTAGTTACTCTTAAAAAAAAGTGATTCTAGCTGTATTTAAAAAATGTACACCAGAATTTTTTAACAGAGACAGATACCAGAAGTATGATACGTAGATACTTTGATAACTTTAGCTTTTAGCTTGTCCAGCTCATGAGTCATTTCTGTCGTCTGAGTAAGCCATTCTTTCCACTGTGATGATGATTTGAAGGCCATTAATACAGTCATAAAGCTGCAATAAGATATTCAGATTTCTCACACTCCGCCTTTCTTCTGTGATCACCTACTAAGGAAATAAAAACTTTCAGAAGAGCCTGCCCTGAAAAATCCACCCAAGGCAGTTGTCGTTTTTCAAAAGTTCCATCCTCCAAGATCACCTGAAGGGGGGTTTACTAATCTTTAAAGATCTCTCTACTGTGGCATTGCCATGGGATGTGAGTAAGCATGTTTACAAGAAATGGAGCAATGGTTACATTCGAAATGCCTATTTGAGTGTGGATAAACTGTAACCATTAAAGGATAACCTGGTCAGCATGTTCTAATACACCGCTGGGTATGGGTATCAGGGACTCTAATATGTGCCTGGAAATCCTTTCACACACTGTCACAGTCTCTCTAGAGGCCTGTACTGTTCTGTACAGGACGGCTCCATCAGCCTGTAGCAAATTCTGATCCTTCTTCCAAAAGAATTCTGGATACAAACAGGCAAATTTTCTATTTCTCTGTTCAGTTTTGATGCTCTTTTTCCCACTGGAGATAGGATGACTTGTTCATGGCTGAGTTTATTCATTTGAGTGTGATAAGTGGTACATTCTGAAATTACATTTTTCACACGAGTGTAGAATTTGGATGCAATTTGCCTGGCTGAAGCCTGTCAGTTTCCTTTCATGATTCTCAGTTTTCCTTTGGCCTCACGTTTTGGCCACAGAACTGGAAATCACTGATAGTTTCTTGTTTTTTTTTTTTTTTGCATCATTATTGGTAAATCTAACAAAGAGCTGTGTGTGAAAGCCCTGGACAGAAACTATTTCGGAGATGATAAAACCTTCATATCTAGTTATCTAATTATTATACAACATTCAAAGTCACTAAGGTCACTCCTGCCCATTTCAATGCTCAGTAGAACACAAACTGCTCCTAGAAATTCTGGTTTGTTTGATTTATACCATATCCCAAAATCATGTGACGTATGAAGTACTGGGATGTACCATTTGTGTGGGTGGTTTACCTAATAAACAAATATGGTTTCACACCTTGTACCCAATACTCTTAAATTACAAAAAGGGTATACGTTCATGTTTTAGCTTTGTTGCTCCAGTGCAAGATTAAAGAAGCAAACTTTATCTCAAATGCTGAACATGTCTTGGATGGGTGAGGTAATAAATGGGTTGATGTCATTTTTTGCTAGTTTTTTAAGAAAATATATATTGTTAATAAAGATGAGAAGGTAGAATAAACATTTGGATGGGGAAAGACTTCATGGCTTTTTCATGCAGCTGCTGTTCATGCGTAGTCAGTTGCTCCCATTTCCAGTACATTCCCATTAGAGTTCAAATTCATCTGTCTCTTTCTGCCAAGTGCTCAAATTCATGTTTGTTCAGTGGTTATGAATTCAGCTCTGGGTCCCAGCGCATGACAAGACTAGTGAGTGCTTGTCTGGTGAGTCCTTTTGCTCCAGCAAGGCCTCTTGAAATCTGTTTGCAGAGGGACCAGGAGCCGTGCAGCGTTTGCGTCTCATTCTCCAACTGCTAGGAAGCGGAGTGAGGAGAGAAAGCGACAAGACTAGGCAATCTCTGAAGTCTGAGAATGCCGAAGAGTGAGGCAGACATGAAAGTTGGCCTATTTCATGGTCAGGCAGTGGGACTGGGGAGGGTCCTGAATGGCAACGCATCTACTTTAATGTGACAGACAAGTCCCTAGGCAAAATGAGCAGACCCGTGGCAGGCAGGCCCAGGTACTTGATGAGTGTGACACCTTCGCCATTCCGCTGCAAACGTCGTTGCCGCACGCTCCGCTGCCTCGTCTTAGAATTCACCCAAATAAATTTGCTTCTCATGCGGAGTGACGACGGCGCCAAGCCCTCACCAACCTGTCCGCCCCAGCTCTGTTGAGATCATGAATCTCCTTGTCGACGCTTGCAGGCCTTTGCTCCCGATCACTAAGCACTTGCCTTGGGACCCACCTGCCGCCTGGGATTGTGGCCTGCATGAGCCAGAGGGTGAGGCTGCAGCAATGCTGTGGTAAAGACACATTCCCACGTTCAGATGCTGTTTGCTTGGGTTACCAAACACGGTGCTGCCCTACTGCCCTATGCGTGCTGGCTGACAGGTTGGGGGGCCAGTAGCCCAAGGGCATAGTGCTACTTACGTTTACATGGCTGTGGATGACTGACATGTAGAGACAGGCCAAAAGCAAAAAGGCTTAACCCTGCATCATGCTGCCAACACACAGCAAAATCACTCGGATAAACTACATGGGGTAAAAATGCATCTCTGCATCATGATGCGTGTGTGCACAGGAGGAGACTCAAAAGCATTATGCTTGGAATGTCAGAATAGATGGTAATGAATAATAATATTCAGTAAAATATGCACTCAGGCTGTGGACAAAATTAAATTCCAAATGTGGAAAAACTCAGTGTACTGTTGTGGTTTATATTCCACTAAAATCAGTGCCTATACTAAAATCAGATCATGATGAAATTCAGTTTGCTATAGATAACACCTACACTATACATTTAAATTTATTGCAATTGTACAGTGTACACTGAAGACTTACAACGGTGATAGACATTTTAATTGTGCCGCATTACAAAACCATTATCTTTATTCTTACACCATATGTAAATACACATCTGTATGTGTTGCAACAGCATCTTCTTGAGATGAAAATGACAGCAACTACACTTGGTAGCGACCCAAGTAATAAGCCTCTGGGATATATGGAGAAGCACATGAATGCCAGGAGTCAACGCTGTGTACACAGATGGAAATTAATATGTTGATTCATGTGGCATGTTTAACAGTATGAATCCATCAGTTCACATAAGAGCAGGCCTACAGCCTGCATGAGCACTGATTCATGACATGTAGTTACAGCCACACTGATAGCATTACATATGTTTAATACCAAGTATCTACCATAACCCAATATTCCTTTGTGAGTTGAAACATCTGTTTTTTTTTAAGTAAGGATTTACAATGAATGACTAAAGTTTCAAGAGAACAGACTTTTCC
This sequence comes from Brycinus macrolepidotus, assembly GCA_037974445.1. Lineage (NCBI taxonomy): Eukaryota > Metazoa > Chordata > Actinopteri > Characiformes > Alestidae > Brycinus > Brycinus macrolepidotus. The sequence continues at coordinate 13,240,213 of JBBPCZ010000040.1, read as the reverse complement.
TTTGAATATATTCAGAAAGAAAATTACTTTCATACAAAAGTATTGTGACTTTTGTCCTGCTAAACACAATGCGTTATTCAATTTGTCGGCTTGAAAAGAAACAACAACAAATGTATCATGACAAGAGAAGCAAGTCTAATGAATGGCAAGGTCATAAACCCCAGGTAGATGTTCATAAATAAATATTAAACATATCTTCCAGAGAAGACATCTATCACACGGGCTCATGGTTGTTGTTTTTTTTTTAAATATGGTTTTATAAAAAGGTTTCATAGACGTTCTTTGGCCTTTTCCAAATTTGAGTTATTTTGTGTCACACTTTTTATTGATTGAGAGCTGTCAGAACAATCATCCAGCAACATGAATATTTAGTACTGCAACTAAATTCACACCTACTGAATTCATAGGACTGAAGAGCAGGCCAATCTCAGGTGGCACGAATCACAGTGGAGAGATGTGATTCATCGTACTAGTTCAAGAAGTGTGGGTTGCACATCTGGCACGCAGGATTTCATCATTTCAAATGGAGAGTAAGGAGAATGCACATTCAATCCAAAATCAGTGTAAGCACACACAAAAAGACTTGCTTGGGAAGCGGTTAGCCGCGCAACTAGACATAAAAGGCAGAGTTAAAGGTTTTCTTCTTAGAAGAATCCTCCACATTTATTTGGCCATATGGACACTGTAAAAGATAATTACAAATCAAGTTAAATCGACACCTTTATTACAGCTTAATGTCTTTTTAACACATGTGATGTCAGGCCTATAGGCTGTGTTGCTTGATGCCAAGTGCGTGGGGTCAGTGAATGTAGTAGGTGACATCAGCCTAACGGCATCATGTAATTTCCAGTGATCTTTTGACCTGATCACAAGAGTATGTGGTATTGCACTGCATGCGAATTTACAGCAGAACTTACATGCCTACATGCACTTCCACAGCACCTCCCCCTTTCCTTGTGTGCAACCTCAGGGAACACCTTGTATCCAGATAATGGGTCAATGTATGTTCTTTCCCCAGCCTGTATATGAATCAGATGTATGACATTGGAGACATTGCTTTGGAAGTTTGCAGTTTCTTTTTTTTTTCCAAATATTTTTATTGAAACACATGTATAACAAACAATTACAATATGTAAAACAAACTTACCAATCTGGAAAGGAGAGAAGAACAGAATAAGAAGAGAGAGACAAAGAAAGAAACAAAAAGCATGCAGACACACACACACACACCCCACCCCACCCCCCAACCTGACTCAACCTATACCAAACCATCTCAGATGTATGGGCACATACATATGTATAAAAAACAAACAGACAAAAAAAAAAAAACATTCAATCAGGCAATACCTGTAATTTTGTAAAATATGATGTAGCAGGTTGCCATTTATAAAAAAAACGATTCAGTAGAGCCCCTCAAAGTATATTTAATTTTCTCAAGCCTTAAATAAAAAATAAAATCTCTGAGCCACTGAGCAATAGACAGGGATTTAGCAGATTTCCAATGTAACAGCAGGGAACGTCTAGCTAACAGAGATGCAAAGGCTATGATATCTTTTTGTGTAGAGTTTAATGAAGTTAAGTCCTGAGGGATACCAAATATTGCAATTAATGGACACAGAAGCACTTGTATACCTAATACACTAGATATGCTACTAAAAAAAACAGTCCAAAAACCCTGAAGACTTGGGCACTGAAAAAACAAGTAACTTAAATGACAAGGAGGGAAGTTTGCAGTTTCGATCATCGCTAAGACATATTTGTAGGTATCCCAGAACATTATTATTTACTGCAGGTTAAAAAATATACTAGCCTAGGCCTACCCTTTTTTATGTGGACGGCCATTTCTTGTGTCTGAACTGAACTGAACTCGGTCAAAAAGGGAAAGTTTGTGGACGTCACCTCCAACTGGCTTCAAGACGGCAAGTGCGCCACTTTCAGCCATGACAGGCTCCGACGGCAGGAGAGCCTGCGGCGGTGTGGTGACATGCCATTTCCCATGCCATCCCTGGGCTCCATAGTGAAGCTGACACTGCCTGTGCATCCGCTGCTCGAGTGTGTGCACTCGCCGAGGTTACAGGTCTTCTGGAACTCCCTTTCAGCCATCAACTTTGACTGCACCATCATCAGCTATCCCTGCTGCTGACAGCCGCAAGGACACAGGCCTGAATCCTGAGCGGCTCCCTTATTGGACATACAGGCCTCTAGTTGAGTCCACATCAGCAGTTCCCAAACAGGTCCTGGAGTACCCCCTGTCCTGCACATTTTTGTGTTTTCACACCTACTTCAGCTCAAGAACAGCTGGGTAATTAACTAAAATGTGCAGGGCAGGGGGTACTCCAGGACTGGTTTGGGAACCAGAGGTATACAGTGGTTCATAGCCTCTTCCGTCTGGTCTACTGGTTTACTCTTCAGACTACAAGAGGGTTCAAATCCAACTCTGAATAGATTTTTGGGGCAGCTGGTGGTTAGGGAGTTGCCCCTGCAATCTGAAGGTCATGGGTTCGAATCCCAGGACTGCCAATGGCACCTGTGGTACCCTTGAGCAAGGTACCATCCCTATAGTCTGCTTCCTGGGTGCTGCGTCGCTGGCTGCTCACTGCTTCACTTGGTGAATAAAATTAGATAAGATAAGATAAACATTTATTAGTCCCACAAGTGGGAAACTTGCAGTGTTACAGCAGAAAGTGGACAGTACAAAGGTAAGAGCAGCAATAACAACAGAATAAAAGAATGGGTTAAATGCGGAGAAAGAATTTCACACTGTGAGCTGTGGTATGTTCACCTATAACTATAAGGGGCCACTTTAGTACTTACAGCAGGGGTCACCAACCTTTTTGAAACCGAGAGCTACTTCACGGGTACTGAACCATACGAAGGGCTACCAGTTTGATACACTAGAACAGAGTTTACCTAAACTTATCTAAACTTCATGTATAATAAACATGTTTTAAATGTTTTTTTTAGATCTTGCCATTTCAAATCTATATAGATGCAAAAGTGATTAAAGAACAGCAACAGGATAAAATTAAATGTTAGACAAGTAGTTGTGCCATTTTTAGAACAGGTCCGTGGGCTACTCATGTGGTCCTTGGGGGCACCCTGGTGCCCGCGGGCACCATGTTGGTGACCCCTGACTTACAGCATACCTTCCTGAGGGCACTCTTATGACACAACAGCATATTTCATATTTTATGACACAACAGCATATTTGGTGTGTCTGGTTTGAAAAAGGGAGGGAGAAAGAAGGGGAAAAGCCAAGCTTCCGTGAACTACACGATCTGGTTTCGGTGGAGAACTGCCAGTCCGCCCCCAAACCCCCTCACCATTACCTCGCAGGCCTCCTGGTGAAGCCTGTGGATCTGAATCATGCTCTCCTGAGCAGACAGGGCGGCCTGTTCTTCGAGCAGCTGAACGGATCCAGCAGTCTTTCCCACACTCCGATCTTCCCACCTCGCCTCGTCCCCCGGTGTATTGTGGTGTGAGGGGGTCAAAACAACCCCCAATTTTGGAGTGCAGAACCCTTGCTGTAAGACGGAGCTGCCGTTCCAACCGGGGGTCTACCGGGTTTTAGACCACCACACACACTCCAGCTGCTCCTGCAGAGAAGAAACATCTCTCCACCCTGAGCTAACTACTCCCATACGTCCAAGACTGTCAAAATGGTGGAAGCACAGCTCTGACCCAACAGGGACCAGAGAGTCACCAGCACGAAGTCGCTGCTGGCTGTTTTAGCCTCCACAGTTTAGGCTGCTTAATTTTACAGTTTTGCAGATACACTATATGGACGAAAGTATTGGGACGCCCAACCATTCCACCAACAGGGACTTTAATGGCATTGCATTCAAATGCATAAACTTTAATATGGAGTTGGTCCCCCCTTTGCAGCTCTAACAGCTTCCACTCTTTTTGGAAGGCAAATTTGTGCCCATTCATTCTGTAGAGCATTTCTGAGGTCAGGCACTGATGTTGGATGAGAAGGCCTGGCTCACAATCT
>JBBPCZ010000040.1:13225625-13236119 GCA_037974445.1 Brycinus macrolepidotus | reverse complement strand
TTGTGCATTGGGGCACAGTCATGCTGGAATAGAAAAGGTTCTTCCCCAAACTGTGTCCACAAAGTTGGAAGCATGGCATCCAAAATGTCTTGGTATCCTGAAGCATTAAGATTGCCTTTCACTGGAAGTGAGGGGACACATAAATTCAATAATTAAGAGGTGTGTCCCAATATTTTTGTCCATATAGTGTATTAACTCTGGAAAGTAATGTCCTTAAAGGAGTCCTTAAATCAATAATTATCTGACTCCATACTCTGCTAGTCAGTGGAGTTTAGCCAACTCTCCTTCAGGCCTTCTGTAGGCACCACTTATTGTAGCCTCCTCGTGACCTGATGGAAATACAGTTTAAAATGTATTTTAAAAAATACAAACTAGAAAACATTATGCTTTCTCCATGAAATGCAGTTGTGCTTATTTTGAAGGATCTGATCACCATTATGTCAAGGGTCACCAACCATCCAGGATTTTCCTAGATAGGCCTGAATTTTATTGTTCATCAAAATCCATTACCAGACACAAAATGTTCCAGAATCCAATGATCTTCATATGCTAGCATTCTTCATATGAAGTGCTTCTTTTTTATCCAATACAAATCTTGGTTGTGATTGGCTCAGATTACCCTCAGTGTTTGGGAAAGGTGCACACTTTGTGACACGTTAAGGCACCAGGCAGCTGGAAGATTAAGTTCTGTAGCTGAACTGACATCCATCTGCTCTTGACTGCATTGTGAGCACAGCACTATCCCCAGAATTTAGCAAAAACATCAAGGCACTCATTTCTGATTTCCTCTTGCCTGGAGCTCCCTAGCCCTCTTAGGTCGGACGGGTTGAATGCAAGGTCTTACAATTTTTAAGATTTCAGTTTGTCCAGAATTCCTTGAGAAACTGTTTAAATAAACTTGCCATTGTAATAAAGTGACTATTTATTAAACAAAAACAAGTGTGTATTTTGTTATGTCTTATCTAATTAACATTGAGGGCAAAAGCATTCTAGCTGGAAATGGCAAAATTTAAATTAAGCCTGTGCTGTCCATGTATACATCCTTCTCCTATACTGTTCTTCAGATGGCCACTTATGTGACATGTTTCCAAGTGGTAAAGGGACATCTGAGAGCATAAAAAGTGAGGTAATGGAGCCTTTATTCCAGATAAACAACTTTCAAGGTTATTGTCATATACAGATAACAATGGAACATCTTTACCAGTAATGACATTTTTGGACATGCTTGCACAGTAAAAAAAAAAGTAGAATAAAAGTAGTAAAATAGTAGAATTATTCTTGTAGTAAAATAAATAGTTACATAATAAGGTGTATAGGAGACAGTGTTTAACACTTACAAGTATTAATATCATGTCTGTCAGCTCATTCAGCTACTAAAATCTGAATAATTAAACAAGATGAATGTTGGAATTATAATTTCATGATTTATTTTACAGTTGTTCACCATAAGAACACATTTTACAAACTTTATTACTAGCACATTTGACTTGTTTTACTTTTTATGGATTTAACATTGCTGTGTAGGACAGCGTGTCATGATGTGCTGAGAAAGTCATACCTATGCAACAGTGACCCACACGACAGTGCTCGTCTACCTGAGTGTGGACGTTCAGTGCTGCAGTATAAATGGCTCAGTACATAAGTATATGAATGTGCACCTTCTCATTGACCTAAAACAGGAGGTGGTTAAACGTTGAATATTCTGAAACTGCATTGCTCTTTGATTTGAAGGCCCTTTGGTGTGTGACATTGAGGCACTTTTTCAAAACCAGTGGGCGGTGTGTAAGAGGTGCTATTTCCTTGTCTAGACCACTGTGAGCAGCCTGTATTATTAGGTTTGTTTTAGACACCTTCATCCTGTATGGCAGCTGCAAACTCTGGACTGTGTAATTCCTCCCCGTGCTGTAGGTGATCTCTTTAAGTTTTTAAGTCATTCTGTTCTGAACTGGATTTGTGCAACATACAACTCACCTGTTTAATCTATGAATTGACTGAATGTTATTGAATGTTAATCTCATTACCTTATCATCTGCTGCTATTTTATTGCATTTATTTTTATTGCATGAACACTGAGCCACTTTCATAAGCCATTTTGCATTATTGATCTGCTGGTACAGTACACTAAACCTTTAAACCCAGCAATGTCAGTGTTGCACTCTTATTTGTTACACTAATGTTCTTGTCATTGTGTTGCACTATTGTGTAAAGCATCCATTTGTCACACGTGAGCACACCAGAGCTGAGCACACAGTGTGAACAGCACAAAACCCGTTCACCAAGTGAAGCAGAGGGCAGCCAGGAATACAGCGCCCGGGGAGTAGTGTGTGGGGACGGTATCTCGCTCAAGGGAACCTCAGTGGTGCCACTAGCAGTCATGGGATTCAAACCCACAACCTTCCAAACGCAGGGGCAGATCCCTAACCATAAACTGCTTTGGACATTATTGTTTACTGTCGGTCTTTTTATTATTGTTTTCTATTGTCTTATTATCTTATATTTTCTTTTGTTGCACTGATAATGCTAAAGACACAAGAATTTCCCTCAGGATAAATAAAGTTCTTTCTTATTACTTGCGGACATGAACTCTTGTCTCTGCAGGGCTTATGTAACAGAGGGAAAAAGAAAAAAATGAACATAAAAAAAGTCCTCTTTTTTCTATGGATTGAAATGATAAACAAACAAAACTGTACACACATTCCTCCAGTCCACTGCCCAGGTGTTCTGCTAGCTGTGTTACCCTTTTATGGATTTAATTGATAAACTAAACAAATAAACAAACAAACAAACAAGCAAGCAAGCAAGCAAGCAAACAAACAAAGACTGTACACACATTCCTCCAGTCCACTTCTCTGTGAGCGGCCCAGGTGTTCTGCTTTTAAGGATTGAATTGATAAACTAAAACAAACGAATAAACAACTAATCAACCAAACAAACAAACAAGCAAACAAACAAACAAACAAACAAACCTCTACACACATTCCTCCAGACCACTGCCCAGGTGTTCTGCTAGCTGAATCCTTTTATAGATTGAATTGATAAACTGAACAAACAAAACAAAACAAAACAAACAAACAAACAAACCTGTTCACTCATTCCTCCAGTCCGCTGCCCAGGTGTTGTGTTGCTGCGTGACGTCACGCGGCGCTGCCCGTACTTCCTGGTGTTTGATAAACAGTGCAGAAGTGAGGCGGTCGGACAGCTGCAGGCTCTCACCCTACCGGGGAAATAAAGTTCTTGAAGCTCGCAGGAGACGTGAGGTAACCCCCCTGGACAATGTGCTCCAGGTAGCCGGGAGAGGCAGAGCTCCAGAGCCCCGCAGCGTCCAGGAGCCGTCCTTCACACGGAGAAGCCCGAGCCGGGGAGGGGGTCGCCATGCAGTAGCCATGGACAGCAGGATACGGTAGGTCCGGGCTGCTCTCCGCCATGAGTTCTTACCCTCCCTGTCCATGCCAAGGGGCCAAAAACCTGACCCGAAGCTGTAATGACTTCCAGCAGGCTGGGAGGAGACGCGCTCCCTTCACTCAACGGTCAGTTAGCTTAGCATAGCCTAGCCCGGAACGGCTCTGCTGCACCACAGCTTTCTGTGCTCAGGAGGAGGACACGGGGCTTTAAGATGGCATGACAAGCCAAAGGGACCCCTCTCCAAGCGCCACAAACTAAGAATCAGTTTATAAGAAGTTTAGGTTCTCTGCTGGAGGCTGCAGAAGTTGCCCTGCCTGTCTGGCATTAGCTATCTTAGCTAACTAGTGTAAAGTGTCCGTTTGTCATAGATGAACACACCACAGGACACAGTGTGAACAGTGTGAAATTCCTTCTCTGTATTTGATCCATTCACCAAGTAAAGCAATGGGCAGCCAGGAGCACAGCGCCCGGGGAGCAGTGTGGTGACAGTACCTTGCTCAAGGGTACCTCAGTGGTGCCACTAGTAGTCCTGGGATTCGAATCCACGACCTTCTGATCAGCTCCCCCAGCTGAGATCCTTCTCTGCAGTAAAGCACAGAGAGCCTGACACATCGGTGCATCATTTAACACCACGGCATGATCAGCTGTGCTTTTTCTGTGTGTGTGTGTGTATTTAAGTTTTAAAAAGTGAGAGAAGAAAAATGTGCTTGTGATTCTGTCTGTTGCAGTGAGAATCCGGAGAGAACGTTTGATCTGGTTCTACAGGTGGCATGTCCCTCCTCTGAAAATGAAGGTGAGTTTATTTCCTTTAGTTTGATGCTGTGAAGGGGAGGGTAAACTGATACTCAAGTACAACTTTTGTGAGACACCCAGGAAATGTAGAAGTACTTTCTCAAAAATGTACAAAAATACCAGGTTAATCTGTTACCTCCATGACAGCAATGGAGCACATGCAACATCTGTCAGTATGAGAAGTAAACTTTCCTTGCGATTCAAAGTAGGATAAGATAAGAACTTTATTTATCTCGAGGGAAATTCTTTTGCATGCTCAGTGCAACAAGAAGAATAAAAGATAATAGACAATAGAAAAAAATACACAATAAACAATAGTGCAACACAGTTACAAGAACATTATTGTAACAAAATAACAGTGTAACACTGACATTGCTGTGTGTAAGATTTAGTGTTCTGTACCAGCAGATCAGTAGTGAAATAACGCCCTAAAATGAGATACATGATGCAAAGCAGTACAGATGCTGTCACCATCGTAACAGAGTCAAATCAAACACAAATAAAGCAGCTTACTACACCCAGTACCTAAACTCCATCCTTATAAATATACTTGAATACAAAAAAGTGTCAAATGACTCAATGACAGTCAAGTCAGGTAGGTGTTTGTCATACAACATAAACTGCATCAGCTATTAAAAGGGCTCCTTCTTGACTGTCCACCCTTGAGTCGTGGCACAAGTTAGTCCTCAACGTGGATGCAGAGATCCTCTCGCTGCTATTATTAATGTGTGATGTTTTTTTTTTTTTTTTTTTTGATATCTAGGTTACGTTTTTGCAGGCCAATGTTTACTGTGCTATAGAAAACAGTTTCCTGCGTTAGGTAGATTGCCTGAACATAAGTGGTATGTTGATTTGTTTATGTATTTCACCTGCTCTGTAAGCAGTACCCATCAGCAAAACTTCTATTTTCATGTATAATGTTAGCTATGGCAAAACTATAGCTTAGAGTAATTAAAACCCTCTCGTCATGGTTTCCAGTTAGGTGGATGCCTGTCTACTTCTGCAAGGGAATTACCAGTAGCCTAATCTACATAAAAACTCAACGTTGCCTCTTCTGCTTGATTTTTAGTGAGAAGAAATATTCTTAATAGGCTGCTTCTGCTTTTGACGTAAAATGGCCATGTTGTCCATCAGTATCAATCTTTAAGTGTCTTTATAGCTTTTGCTATTATGTTCATAAATACACTTTCTGCCTGTTCAGCTGCGTGTGTAGATGATGTGTGCGTGATGTGTGTGTTTGGAGTGTTTAGGCTGTATGAAGTTTATCTAGCAAGCAGTCTTTTTTTTTTTTTTTTTTTTTTTTTTTTTTTTATTGAAGAAATGATATCGTGTATAATCTAAATGGTGAAAATTTTAAAGCTATTCTATTTGTGGAGTTACAGTGGTGGTTCTCAGTGTATAGTGGTGCGTGCATAGGACAGTGTTGGACCAAGTGGACATATGTGGTCTTTTATCTGTTAATGTGTTGGTCAAAGCGAAATAAAATGAATAAATAAATGAGGATCAGCGAGCCAGTGTCAGGCATGTGCTGTTTGCTGAATATCAACATAAGTTATCCCTTGGAACCACTGCAAAACAACCTCGGTGCCATGTGAAAGTGCACCATCGGTTCTCCCTAATGAAGTTAGATTTACCTTAAGAGCATACTTTAGAGTGACAGTAGCACTCAAAGTAATTTACAAATTGTGATTTAAGAGGGTTGTCCAAAATATTTTGTTACCAAATTGGATAGCTTGACTTTGATACTGATTCCTGAGTGATAATTGTTTTCAGTAACTTCTTTGAAATTCCAAATTTTAGCAGTTGGTGTGGCATACTGGGTAACGCCCCTGCTCTCCGGGGTTCGATTTCCCACCTGGACACCCTCACGTACTAAGAGTCCTTGGGCAAGACTTTTAGAGCTAGAATCTCTTACTTATGGAACAGGATTAAAACTGTAAGTTGGTTAGCTGTTCTGAGCATCTGCCAGACTTGTAAATGTAAACTGAACGTGGGTGTGAAAAGAAGTGGGTGTGAAAAACAGAAAGAAACCTGAAATGAGTGGGAAGTGCTACAGGTTGGTTGAGGGGTGTGTGTGTATATGTTGACATTTCTAACATACACATGGAGTGTTATTTATACAACCAATTGCCAGATTCTACAACAAGTGTTGGCCCATGGCTGATTTGACAGACTACTGAAATTTGGTATTTAATGACTTGGAATTTGTTGATATTTGGTAGTAATAATTTAGTTGCCGACATAAAATTACTGCACGTTTCAATACTCAGCCTCAATTACAGCATAAAACTGGATTTCTGCGAAAGTCATTGGGTGAGTTGATTTTCATGGAAACATTTTTGTCTCCCTTTGGAATACATTTTTCTGTTGGTTTCAAAACCAGAGCCGAAATCGCTCCCCTTCAATCTACTAAACGGAATGTAATAATTCTGCTGAGTGTGATCATTCTATAATATTGGCCAATATTGCAGTAATGGATGGCGTACAATATATCGTACAGCCCTCCCTTAGAACATGGGCTAAGGTCAGCATGTCTGTATTTTCATTTAATCTCAAAAGTCAGGTCACAGAGACAGGTTATTTGTTCTGAGTGGGTGTTAGTACTAGTTTCATAAGCACCCACACTTGCTTATGCTACCCAGACTGCACTGGTTGAAGTTTTGAGTTACTCTGTGAATGTATTACTACAATAAGCCTGTTCCCATCCAAGACTGATCAAAAACAGACTAGAAAGTGACCACTATTGGGTCGAACATCCTTCTCTTTATTGAAAATAAAAACAAAATCCACAATTTCACCGCTGATATCAAACATTAAGTAAAAGGATATGAACAGTTGTGGTACATAGATTATACGTGGTTTCCCACGCTCATGTCATCAGTCATCGCTGTTTGACGTTAAGGAGGTGAGGAGCAGGTGGGCCATTATGGCCTCGGTCACGACAACCGAAAAAGGAAAGCATTGCGTGTCCAGTCACTAATGTGAAATTTAATGTGTTCAGGTCTCTCGTACTCATAGTCCACTTCCCTTATGATCTGCTGAGGTTATTCTCATTTCCTGACCCCAGCTCTCGGGAGTGCAGCTACATTTCAGGCGGTCTACGGCCAAGGAAAAGTTTGATATGTTGTCCTAAAATTTAAGAGCTTTCGGAACTGGGCACATTTCTGTCATGTTATACTCAGCGTGTCATTAAGCACCTTCAGTATCTTGTTACAGTTTAAGTGTTTTGTTTTACAAGCCTTTTCCCCCAAAGTCCTTGTAAGATACATCTGACTGCACTACATCATTTATCAGCCAGAATTAATGTAGTGTTTCTTTTGAGCAGTGTGTTGATTTTTTTTTTTTTTTTTGTATTTAGTTCATACAGCATATAATGTTCAGTGATAGAAAGATGAAAATAATATTTATGTTTTCTGGGCAGTAAGCTTTATATGTTTGAAAACAAATTTTAGAATGTATGCAAATGAACAAGTAAACAATATATTTGGTTTTTGTGTGTGTGAGTGTTCTCGCACGCAGTCAAATCACCATCTAGTTTATCTGATCATTCAGTCTTTAAATTAAATTGGTTGCTGGTGTTGGAATTAAACAAATTATTACAGTGGCTGGTGTTCACCAAGAATCAGCTACCAATCTTGTGTTTTTGAGCTATACCTCTTGGGACTCTGCTGGAACATGGCCCAGCAGTACACCGGTATACACTTTTATACTTATGTGTCATCCATCCTTAATGTAAATGGTGTATTAGGCAATAAATGGGCTGGAGGACATTAGTTGGTCTTCTTTCTTCCTGACTGTTGGTGCACATGGAGCACATTGGAAGAAAATGATGCTGGATTTTGGCACTATATTAGGATTTTTCTGGTACATTTGTAATTGTAATTGCAATGTCATAGACAAACAGGTCTAGTTGTTAATTTTTGAAACACTTGAAGGTATTCCTGCATGTCTGTGATAAACTTAGTTGGGGTGAAGTTATAACTGGAATCATGTGATTTTAGTGCACAAAACTCACTGCTGGATTGAAAACGCCTCACAGAACGAACATTCCGCATAACGACCGCGCGTGTGACTCGTAAAACGAACACGTTTCACACAACGAACCGCGCGTCGCACGCGAAAATCGAGTTTTACTTAAAAAAAAAAAATGGCTGAATCCGACCAGATGTGTCCCAGATGAAGACAAAGCATCATGTTGTGTTGTTTCTCCCCACTAGTGTCATTTTTTCCTGTTTTGATGTGTTTTTGGTGTGTGTGTGTTTACTGGTGGCTAAAATTGAAGGTATTCTCATTGCAGTACAACTTTTTTGCGAGTGAAACTGCAAATTTTTCTTGTTTCCGTGAAGTGTGAACCCCAAGAAAAAAACCTAACTTCATTCCCTGCTTTGTTGAATGTTTTACTAGTCCCCCCCCCCCATTAACAGTGCTGTGTCTTCATTTTTTAGTAATTTTTTTGATTTTCCGTGGGGACCTGGAACGGATTACACGATTTCCCATAGAAGTCTACGGGAAATTGTGTTTCGCACAACAAACTCCCCGCATAACGAACGCGCCGCTGGAACAGATTGCGTTCCTTATGCGAGGTACAACTATATATCACTTTTGTCGGTTTTATTGCAGTGGTGAATACTCCGATATACTCCGATGGAGGAAGATCATTTTACATGCGTTTTTGTGTTGTCTATTCTATAAATCAGTTTTCATTGCTATTATAGCCATGTTTTATCATGTTGTAATGAATGTCATTTTAACAGAGGGCATGCTGAGAACAGGCCTGTCACAATTATTGCATAATTACATGAAGTATTACATAATTACCTAATGTTTGAGTTGGTTGCAACTATTTTACACAGTTATTAGTCTGTTGTTAGTTGGGTGATTCCAAGTATTGACGGTTAAGAAGTTAGAAAGCTCACCAACTAATCCATACACTTTAGATGTTCATTTTAACATCTGTATACAGTGAATAAAAAGACGATTTATTAATTTGTTATTTATATGGCATTTAGTCATCAGCTGAATCTGATGTTCGTGACAGGCTTAGCTGACACCTACATGAACTTTTTCATGCTCTCTATTGGAGATGGACTACTTGACTGTGTGTATGCTGTTTTATAGCAATCTCTGAATATGCTTTAAACCCCAGCAAAACTTGATTTACAGGAAACAAGCTACAACAGGAATGTTTTCTAAAAGTAAGAGTTTTAGCAGATGGTGCTCAAACCTGCTTTTACCACTGCCTGAAACAACATCCACTTGTTCTGTGCCCATGGCAGAGAAGCAGGTTCTGTTGTTTTTGTTGTTTTTTCTTTTTCCTCCTCCTTTTTTGGTCAAAATTCATGGAGATCTGAGTTCCTTTACCAATTATCTTCTTACTGCGAAACAAAATTAACCACCTGTGGAGGTCAGCTGTTTTATTTCTACGTACATAAGAAGAACTTAAATAAATAAATAAATAAATAAATAAAAATTCTAAAATTGTCAGAGCACCATATGGCTTCAGATATTGAATTAGTGCGCCTTTTGGACAGTTATGATTCATAATGGACTGGTAGTTGTCATATTGACAGTAAAATTGGCCATTGATGGTGGGCACTGGCCAGTATGAAGACTGTCCTTTTTTTGATAACCTGCTGGCTTGTATATATATTTAAAAATTCCTCAGGTTCTCCAAGGTCAGGTTTTATTATGAGCAAATTATTTTGCAACATAATGCTATCACAGCTTATTAACTTAACACAGAACTGGAGTTGACAGGACCTTAGGCAGTGTGGCATGTGGCTTATTTTAGCCGAGCGGCAACATTAAAAGTCGAATGCTCAGCCGGCTTTCATTGAGCATGACTGGCATGCTCGCGCTTGGCTATATTGAGCCATATTGATGTTTTTCCAACCCTGTGCCAAAGCTAGCAGATGATGCTAACTGTGCCAAGGCAGTAGGTGGAGACAGATGCTACCTGTCTTGCCTGTGCTTTTCATCCAGATTGCTCCAAGTAATAAAGCAATAAAGATAATGGATCTGAAAAGTGATTTTACAACTATGCTTGAGCAGCAATTAGCGCCACCGTTTTCCATTAATGGCAAGCAGCTTTATTTTTTCTTTGACATGTAGTAAATTGGATTGTAAGCTACACTCTCAAGGCTTGTCAAAAATCATAACTCAACCGTCTCTTATGGATCAAGAGTTTGGCAAAACCTAAAATGTTTGCAAATGTTGTAAATGGTATCACCTGAAGTATTGTGATGAAACGGTCTACCCTGAGGCAGAACTTGAGGCAGTCACACCCATCTCCACATCATA
>JBBPCZ010000040.1:13206299-13217375 GCA_037974445.1 Brycinus macrolepidotus | reverse complement strand
TGCATAATGTAATCTTTTGAGATTGCAAACAGTATCATTCAAAGTGTTGATGGTTTTAACCAAGGGTCACAATGACAACAACCCAAATTTGGGGCTGAAAAAGATTTAACACTAAGATCATAAGTGCAGATCCAATCATGCAATTGCAGTTTAGCAGCAATTTTAATGATATCAAATATTATTCAGCATTGTTTTAATTTCTCAGAGTTGACAGTCTGGCACACTATATTCAGTGTTTGAAAAAAAATCAATGTGCAGGTCTTCTTGGCAAAGAAAAAGGCCTCAAGCTTAAATTATAGAAAATGAACGCCTTTAATTCATATCCCAGTATTCGTGGGAAAAATTGCAAGTAGACACTTTCCCCAAATCATTCAGCCCTAAAGCAAGTGGAGCTAGTTTATTTGCTATCCGATATGCCTTTCTGTGAAAAGTCAAAATTTTGAGAAATCATAATAATTTCACTTTAACTAACAGCTGAACATGTTCTTTCATGTTTCAGTTGTTTCAGTGTAACATAGCATTATTGACACAATGAGCGTTCAGTACATTCAGCATACAGCAAGATTCAGCTTAATGGGTCCCACACTCCGACACTGCTTAAAATGAGACACACTCTACATGTAAAAAAGTACTGGAGATTTCAAAGGGACTGTTTTCTTAACCTGTCAAACTTGCTAGTCACCAGTTTACAAAAAAAAACTCCAAATAAAAGGAACATAGGCTTGTTACTTCCTCCCTGACTCAGGTAGTTCCTCTAGAAGTGGGAAACAGCGGGTCACTGCACTGAAAACGTTGACCAAACATATCACTTTTTTGTGCTGCTGCTCCCCCACTCCCTTTGTTAATACAAACCAGTTTTTTCTGACTAACTATAGGTCTCATGTATTGCCTGAATTCTAAGGTTGAGGGCTAGCTACACTTCTCTGATACACACTCTTAAGAAAGGTGTTCTAAAGGGTTCTTTGAAATCATGGCGTCATGTGTGGAAGTGCTTAAAATTATTTGGTGACGAGAAAAATGCTCAGTGCGGTTTACAGTAAGAGGTTGATATGAAGGCATGACAAGTTTGATGAGTCATCTCAAGTGTGTGTTACTGTGTGTGCATGTGTGAGTATGTATATATGTATGTGTATGTGTGTTTATACATATATATCATTCACAGTCAATTCTATTAAAGCTTCTTTTTGAGATGCAGCTGCTCATCCAGACTCATATTAAAAATAAACAAGCTTGCAGAAGTGAACTGTTCAGTTCTGCATACACAATCTAAGGGACTTTTGTAGTATTACTTGGTATATAGACAAGGAGAGGATTGAGCCTGGTGAGAGCACAACTGTGCAGTTGTGTACTTCTTGCTATACATTCAGAATCAGAATCAGAAAACTGTATTGATCCAGGAGGAAGTTGCCAGAATTCCTATGGCATTCTGGCATAACTCTGATCCAGAATCTAACCCTTTTCTGCCCCTGCAGAGAAAATAGGAGTTCTGGCACTGAAAGTTCAGAGGAATGCATAACAAGAGCTAAGACCTCCATCCATACTGCTTAATAAATGGCTTTATTTTAAGCTTTTGTGCACTAAATAACATTTCTTACTGACACTGTTATAACCAAATTAAAAAAAAAATAAAACATGCATCCATGCCGAAACCTACTCATAATATCGTTTGTTGAGAATAACCATTGGTTGAGGCTGTAGATTAGGGCTTGTATGAAACTCTTAAACACACAGATAACATATTTCCACATTGTATAGTGCTGATACTAATGTTAATTCATTTCGAATTCCTCTATAATTGTAGTCTTTATACCCTAGAATTTCTCTAATTGTCTATATACCCAGTAAGACAACCTTTGCCACAGACTATCGTTAAGCAAGAGTACCTAAGGCATGGCTTTTTCCTTTCTTTAGAAAGGTTTCCAGGCAGCAAGTGATCAGTGTGATAACTTTAAGAAGCATGTCATTGGAGTGTAGTATATCCTTTCTTGAGGATCTTGCTTGCTAAAGTAGCATGAAATGTAATGCCATTTGCAGCATGCAATCAGGGGAGCGCCAAAAAAAGAGTTGGAGAAAAACATTTTTGAACAACTGCGAGTGTTTTCTTTCTGCCAAGCTTCAAAGATGCTAGCTAATCTGCTTACCCCTTTAATTGTGAGCTCTGGGGGTGGAGCTGCTCGTAACTGGAATAAAGCTACTGATCCAGAAGTAAACTGATGACCACAGTTATCCCCTGCTTTTGGCACTCCAACGCCATCCTCCCCTCCCCTCTCTGCACACCCCTTCATTCTAGAGGGGGAGAAAAAGCTCCTTGTTCCGACAATAGAATTTTTTTTCTTTTTTCTTTTTTCTTTTTTTTTTTTGACCATATGTTCAGTTGACATCTTCATCAGGTTCACAGCAGGTTACCTTAGTTAACTCTCACTCGACTGCTTGATGGGATTTTCTCCCAGTTCCTTGACTCCCTCGCTCAAAGTCTAGACGAGCCCCAAAAGAAAACCCAAGACCCTTCCAGTGTGCCACTTACAATGGCATTATTGTGGGCGTTAAGTAGCTGCAGCTTCCTCTAACTGGCTGCCTCTCTCCACAGACCTGTTAGGACACACAGACAATGGCTTTGTCCTGGGCTATGGAGTGGGCTAATCCGGACTACTACATACTGTGAAATAAATCTTTTATAGGTAAGGCTGGGGGAGGAGGGGTGGAAGAAGAGGAAGGAAAAAAAGACTTTGCCAAGAAGGTTGAGAGTTCAGCAGTTTAACCTCTGGCCAAGAATGAAGAGAGAGGAGGCACAGGGAGAGGGAGAGGGAGAACGGTGGAACGAGCAGACTGGCGTTACGTGCCTCTTCATCTAAGGGTGTCAACGAGATATATTGACCAGGTTAATGTAGACCTCATTTTTATATATTCTTTTGATTTGTATTCTTTCCTCTGAAGTGCCAAGCAACCAGCACTGTTGGTTAGTGGAAAAAAAGGCCCCACATACATGTTCAAGGCTTGTTTGAAATTAAATGAATTGATAATGTAGTGGGATCAGGGACAAAGTCCATCCCTGCATATTTTCATGGATCAGGTATTGGCTGTGTTAAACCCTATCCAGTTCCAGTTCTTTATTATATTTTTTGTGCTTTGGTTTCTCCGCTGTCATAGATGTGCCATGCCCCATGTCCCATGAAATTAGCCTGAAATTAACCGCGACAATGCCATTGTTTAGACAGTGTTTAAACCAGCCACTAGTGATGCACTGGTCAGGGTTTTTTATGACCTATACCCAACAGACCTGCAAATTATTTACAACTTAGTTGGAACGCTGCTTTGTCGTCCCACCCGTACTTGCAGAACTTTCTAATAAGCTGACCCAAACCTGTCCAACCTGTGAGTCAAATCATCGGACCTGTTGGTTATCGGTCGTCCCCATGCATCACTGCTAGCCACCTTTTCATTAAAACACGCTTAATTCGTGGCATGTAAAATATGAGGCCACAATGTTTATGCTCAACAGATCAGTCAGACAGGTTGCAGAATAAGCCAATATTTAGAATTATAAAGTGGATCTTAATAGAACAATAAATGTAAAGCAGTAAATAAAAACATGAGTTTAGACGTATCATTCCTTTTCAGCTTAGAATATCTTGCATAGATTACAGTGGTGCCGCAGAAAATTCATCTCGATTTGGATCAGCAGCTAAAAATCTCGACATCCTTAGGATGGGCCGTTCGATAACGTTATATACAGTGAGCACTTTGACCGTTTAACAGTTTGTAAGCTTTGAGTTCTTTAGTATAAAAAGTTAAGCTGAATAATTCGGAAAAAAAATAGTGTGTGTGAGGAAATCCTGTAGAAGTTTGTCCACAGACCTCCGTGACCAGGAATCCGTGAGTGCATAATTATGCTTGCAAAGATAGCCCTCCCTCTCCCCAATCAATGCAAGTGTCTTTTAGTTGACGTAACAGAATTGGCAGTTAGTGTCCTCCAAGCATGTTGAGCTGTCCGGTGACATTGCAGGAGGGGCAGTTCAGAAATATCCAGTGGTTTACTTTGCATGACTCGGAGGAAGCACATGCTAACCTTCCCACATGCTAGCTGACTCTCTCAGTGTGAAAACATCAAAGTCTGGGGCTGTTTTTCTTGTGTTCATTGGATCATGAACTCATGATGATTATCTGAAAGACACCAGGAGCTCTTGGCAAGAATACTTTGCCATACTTTGCCATTTTGTCAAATGAATTTGAAACATTTTATGTATGAGATTATGAGAACATGACAAATCTCGATGCTCTTGACTCAGATCCATGTACAAATGTTGGACTGTTCTGGCAAAGCAGAATGTTTTACGAAGGTAGCTGAAGTTTCGGGTGAGTGAAGCAGACAATGTCTTCATCAACAGAGGTGGGGGCACTGTGACTGTTCACCATTACAGCGATTCTGTGGTTAAGATGAAGCATATTGATCTAGGAACCTGAATCTTTAAATGTTTAATTAAATAGAGATCTGTTCTCATCCTACTGCTTTTTTATCTCACTGTTGCAGAGCACTTTGTAGTGGATTTCGCAGCCGGGATTTTCCCGCTGAACTTCAGCCTTGGTTATCCGCTTTCTCTTCCCTTCCCCAAACCAGTGTGTGAGGTTTCTCTGTCTAGATGACTAGAGTCATCCTCTCAGCACTTTAGCTGAATTGTCTTCTGATTTCTGCTCTTTAAACAAATTATCAACATATAAGAGTATTTCATGTATGAATGTGCTGTTTTAGTTTTGATTTGCTATTATATAAGTAGTTTGTGTAGTTTGTGACACAGTCATATGCAAAAGTTTGATCACTCCCTGTTCAAATAAGTTTATTATTTACAGGGAACATGTTCAACAATGATGTGAAAAAAATTAATTTCATTTGCCTACACTGAAAGTTACCAACTTTCTCCCTCCCTTGTAAAGTAACATTTTTGGAGAGATACGGTAACTGTTAATAGTTAGCTGTATATATTGACTGTGTTGCTGCATGCCTACTTCAGTCGCATTTTTGCAAAGTATTTTACTGTCAGTTTAAATGGCTTCCTCCTTCATTCCTTTTGCTGTTTTGGAAACTGCCAAAAACATTCCTTGTCAGTCTGTGTGATTCTTAAATTAGTACTATATCCAAGCATCAGAAAAATGATGGCACATGTTGTTGACATGTTGGCATAATCGCTGTTGTTATAGACCTTTTATTTAACACAACTCAACCCATAACGAAATCCAATGCATGAAGCTACTGGCAGTTCTATTAACATACGATGACAGCCAAGCAGCTGGGCTGGCCTCAAACCTGACCCGTGTTGTTTGTTGTGTCTGTATATTCTTGCAATATCTCCTTGGCCCATCCGAAGTGCCGACAGACAGACAGAGGTGGTAAAAAGTGGTGTCAGCTGTGAGAGCACGCTGGGCTCTCTCCACCACTCACCTATTAACCTGCTCCCCCCCCGGCCCAGGCTCGATCAAAGCTCCGCGTATCGACTTATAAAGGCAGGCATCCCCGGGACGTCAAAACATTGATTTGCGACTGACCCGCACCGCCTGCGCTCAGGGCACTAGCGTGTTGCCACGCGGCGGCGGTCCTGTCAAAGGTTAGCTGGGCATGAAGCCCAGGGGGGATCAATGGAGGGTCCTCCTGAGCCCTTCCATCAGCTGCAGCCCTGCTACACTTTGGGTGTGAAGCAATCGAAAATAGCTCACTCCTCTTAGGTGATTTCAATTCAATTCTCACCCATTAGTCGGTGTTCATGGCACAGTCAAATGACTTTTCCCCAGACTGATGACAAGAGCGTGCTGGATTGTTTTCCGCTGTCACTGCCAGACAACACATTTTAAGAATTTACTCCGGTGACTTCTTTTTTCTGTGAGATAACAGGGATGTCAATGATTAGCACTGCCAACTCTTTAGAGTCCTGAATGGCATGTTTTGTACTTTCTATTCTATGTCTCAATTTTTCTTTTTGGCTACCTTTACCATGTCTTTATATTTTAATAAAATGCATATAAAAGTTAATAACTGTAGATCCCGGTGCCTTGATAATTATGAGAATTCCACCAGTGGTACTGAATTTTTTTTAATGGTTAAAATTAGAGCTGTGCGATATGAACAGATTATCAGTATTGCAAACTTACTGCTACATATTGTGATCGTGATGCCTTTCGAGATATTGAAGGGCCCGTATCATCATTTCTCAGTCTGTAAATATTTTTTCGAATGGTATGTTTACTCTCCCCATCCATACAGCCCATATATGGGAAATAAGCTACAAAAACAGCATGTTTTCAAATAATAGTATTTCTGATGTCACAAAACCAAAACTTTTAAATATCTCTTTATTCTGACTACAGCAGTTTAGCCCTGTCCACACATGCACCAATTCTCCAACACCTGTAATAGTTAAAATTAGACTTTTGTAGGTTTACATGAAGACCTCGATTCATCAGAACACCCAGTAACTCCCCTGGACCTGTGATCGGTCACCCTTTCTGAAACACTGTTTCAGTTAGAGACTCATTTCTATTATTTCAGCCTTTTGCAATTTTAGTATTACAGAGTCAGTGATTGTAATATCGATTAACATATGATCTCTTCTGCAGCCCTAGGTAAAATATAAATAATGTCATTGAGTTGTTAGATGTGAAATGTGTCATTCTAGCGAGACTTGCCATGTCAGAATTGCTTACAGTAGTACTGATGGGGACCCGACATGTCAAGGGTTTAATGCCTCTTAAAGTTCCTTCACAGAAAGTTTTTACTTGAAATGGTTACAAATATGTTGCCTGATGCCTGAGCCATGTTTTACTGTAGCTCTGAAAATGATTTGGCCTCAAACGTTTTAAAAGTCATGGCGGAGAGGTATACACACATGATGAAAGGTCATTTACAACTACTTTCCTATTACCAACATCACATATAAAAGCTCAGACGACACATGTCGGTTCACTGGTCATTTAAATAGTGCAGTTCATAAATCATAATAAGTCATATTTGCATTGTAGGCATCACAGCCCCTGGTTTCAGTCACCACCTTAGTAAAGAAGTCAACAGTGCACCATATTGATGGCTGATGTGGTAAAAATATAATCTCATGATACTTCAAGAAATGTTCACAATACACAATATGTCACCAGCTGAATAAAAAAATGGTGGAATTTTCTTTAAAGCTCGTCGGTAAGCTACTCCTTAAAGGAGTTAGGCAGTAGGTATCAGTTAAAAACACATTTTAGGGTTAGATAGTGTCAGAGATCGGTTTATGTTTGTGAACAGTTTATTTGGCCAGTGTGTTTTCACATGCAGGGAATTGGTGCTCACTTAATCACATAAATATGTTATGTAAGACATGGACATTCTGTTCATTACAATATCTGATACAGTTGCATTACTTTAACACCAACATTTGCAAAGACCATCACCAGTCAGCAGCCCAGTCCAGCATGTTCAGGTCATGTGCCACATTCTAACTGCCTCCCAGATCCAGTCTCATTAGTAGATTATGCCACATCTGAGTGCAGTCATCATGTTTCCTTTAAATTTTGTTCAAAATACAGTCAGAAATCAAATCATGAACCTTTTTTCAAATCATACACCCCTAATGATGGATATAAATTTCAGAAATGTGCACTACTCTACAAGTTCAGGAGTGCAGTGTTTGTGCTTGTGTACTGAGTTGTATATGCTATGGTGTGTGAATTTGAATCATGTGGTAGAATAATCTGTTATAGTGTAATATTACTGCTTGTGTCCAGATCTGTTTAAAGAGAGTGTGTGCGTGTGTGTGTGCGCGTGTGAGCACGCTGGCTCGAGGCGGTTCACAGACCTGCTGGGAACAGGAGCGCTCTCAGCATCAGGCCCAAGGGGGGCAGAGGGAAGGCAGTTAGGGAGGGAGCAAGACGCTGAGACTGTGTATATGTGTGTGTGTACTGGGGGGGATTAAGCAGCCTCAGGTCTGTCATGGTGACATTTCTCTCTGGCTCAGCAGTAGGGGTTAGGTTTACCCTCCTAACCTTCAACTTTCAGCCTTAACCCATTAATCCCCTTTGTGTCTATCTGCCCGTACGCCTCGCCCCCGCAAGAACGCTCACAATATGGCAGCAGGAGCCCGCAGAGGCAAGGAGCTGGGGTCTCTTTGACAGCTTTTCACCCTCAGACAGGGGCCTTCATCTCACTACATTCCCTAGTGTAACCACCCCACTCCCCCACCCCCTCAAAATACGCACCCAGAAAAAAAAGAAAAGAAAAAAGGGGGACAGTTGGTGACTAAATCAGACTGAACAATGATTTTGGCCTGCTATTTTCCACTGATTAACAGATCAGTTGTCCTCTCTGTGGCAGAGACTTTATGGCAGCCTCTTGGAGAAATTTGCCTAGCTTTTTCGTAGGGCTGCAAAATATGTTTAACTGTAAACATATTAGCTTTTGCAATATTGTTAGAAAGCTACAATATGCAAATGAGCTCTCTGTCAATTTAGTTGAACCTTAGATGTTCCAGTTGAGTTTCTGTGCATATTTTGATGATTCAAGGCTTTCATGAGACAAACATTCCAGAATAAATAATTATGTAAAATAATACAAGTCAGCCTTTATTTGTGTCCTTAGATGTTCACCTGTATACTGCAGTTGGCCCAAATAATTTGACTAATCACAAGTTTGTCTTGTTGGTGTTTAGCCTCGAACTTCTGATGTTTTGGTTCAGAAACAGGCGCTCTACCCGTTGAGCTACTGGGGGGTGGGACGCACCGACTCTTACCAAGCCTTTTATGGGTCTTACAGTACTTGTTCAGAAACACCAACAAGCATTTGAATCCTGTAAAATGCTGTTCAGGCTAGCCAATGTGAGAATTATGGGCTGAAACTTGTATTCAGTATTTGTCATGTATCTCCTGATACTGATACATAAACATGTAACATTGTTGTGTCATAACCCAGCCTCACCTGAAGTTTCAGCTCTTTTGGAGTGCAAGAAATACTTAATGAAGAATTGGTTTGAAATATCAGTCAAACAAAACATTTGTCTGAGGTTGACAGCAAGCTTCCTTAACGAGTATTAATAGACTGTTATATCAAGTTAACCAATGTTTAAAAACTTTACGCTGCTGCCAGATGCACTTTTATCACTGTGAGAGTGCAAAAAACAAGGAACAACCTCCTCATTTGTACATCAGAAAGTATTACTATTTCTTACAGCAACAACAGTTTCTTCTTGTGGAGTGTTGCGGTTATTTTGAATATTCAAAGTCCTCCAGTGTTTAAGCAAATATGACACTTTTAACCCAGACTATCAGACACATTTCAGTCAAGGTGGGCCAGTTTGGAGACGGCCTTTATGAAAGGAGCTCATCTGAATTCTGGGCTTTTCATGTGAATCCCCTATAGCAAAAAAGCTGAATTCCCTCAGGGATTGAGATTTGCAAGTTCACATGAATAAGCATGTCTTGAGGTATGTTTGAATACTTTACAATACGGGACCCTCCTGGATATGTTCTGCAGAACGTGAATTGTTTGGGGGCTAGTCCCTCCTCCTCCCATTATTTATTTATTTATTTATTTTTTTCTCCTCACCTCTTTCTCCTTTCATTTTTTTGTTTGCTCTGACTGTCCTGTTTTTTTTCTCCCTCTGCCTCTCCTTCAGTCTCTCCATCTTCTCTTTTTTCAGCACCATTTTTCTACCCACTTCTCTCCTTCCCTCCTTTCTTTCTGGCAGCTCCCATTTCGCCTCTTTCTCCCCCCCTCCCCCCCCCCTTTGGCACTGGTGTTCATCCTGTCACCCATAAAATCAGCATAAAATTGACCCAGCTCTGCCAGATCAGATGAAGGAGTTGGACTCGCAGTCCCCGGGGAGAAGGAAATTTAGTTTTGGGGAAAAAAAAATTGTATAAGACAAGGTCCGTGAAATCTTGCAATGGGATTATGTAACACACCTCTGTCTCCCAACTACGCTTCCCCTCACCCCCCAAACTCTTGCAATATTGGATGTTTTTTTTGACGTTGTGGAAAAAAATTTACATAGATAATCAGCTGTCTGAATAAGAAAAAGGAAGGAAGAGGGTTATTAGTTTTGAACAGTAATTCACATGAAAGAGTGTGAAGAGAGGTGTTGAATCGCAGAGTGCTTTACATGGTCAGCATCAGTGCAGTTGTAATAACTGCTGACATATTGAGAAACTGTATACAAATGAGATAGGAGGTTATCAGGAGGTTGTCTTTGTTGGCCGGTAGACAACTTCGTTTATATTAGACTCTTGGTCAGGCTTTTGTAGATTTGCATTATGTTTACATTAATGCATTTGGCAGACACTCTTATCCAGGGCTACTTACAGTTTAATCTTGTTACAGTAGGTGAATGCAGTGTTGGGAGTCTTATGGGTGTAGCATGGTTTACTTGCCTGGATTCAAACCCCAGTCTGCAGCCTGGAGGGCGGCAGTGTTACACATCCACTATACCAACCACGCAAAATTATGTTTTCATTGTATAAGCACTGTTAAAAGAGGAAATGTTTTTTTGGGGGGGAAACGTGTAATTTGACTAGGGATGTTCAGAGTTTTGCATGCAGCTGTACTTTCTCCATATCTTTCTGTCCTAGATGTCACTATTCTAAAATGATAAATCATACATTATCCACAAAAAAATTGGTGTATGTTTTCATCTTATAAACATCATTCATCTTGGCTCCTAGTTGCTTGATTATGGAGCAAAAATGACAACTTAAGAATTGATAATCCAGATATTACGTTGCAGTTATTGATAATGCATTAATAATAAGTCAACGCATGCTAGAATTGCACTATAGCTGAACTGGTTAGCAGTTTGGCATGCCATACAGTTTTGTTAAATGTAGCTCATCACTGTCATGCAAAACAGTATGTGTTTTTGGCTTTCTCTTTGAGGATTGTGAGGGGTTCATAATTTTTTTTTTATCTTGCAGTTTTTTGCCCGTCATTGGATCAGCAGGGAGTGAGGTGCTTGGGAGTGTCTGACACTGTATTTGTGCAGCCATTTGTGGTGTGTGTGTGTGTGTGTGTGTGTGTGTGTGTGTGTGTGTGTGTGTGTGTGTGTGTGTGTGTGTGTGTGT
>JBBPCZ010000040.1:13177129-13193892 GCA_037974445.1 Brycinus macrolepidotus | reverse complement strand
ACACACACACACACACACACACACACACACACACACACACACACACACACACACACACACACACACACCTCCCCTGCTGCAGACACGTCCACAGTGGCGTGTAGACCTGCTGGCTGGCAGAATTTTTAAAGAGCTTCGAGATTTAAAGACCAAAACCCCCCAGGGAGGAATCCCACCAGCTTGAGGAAAAAGAGAAGGGGTCTCTCTCTCTCTCTCTTTCTCTCTCTCTCGTTCTTTCTCTCTCTCTCTCTCCCCCTCTTGTTTCTCTATCTGTCTGTCCATCTGTTTTGCTCCTTCTGTCTGTCTCTCTTTTTTCTTTCTGTTGTCTCTGTATTTTTCGTTCCTTTCTCTCATTGTCATCTTCTTTCTCTCTCCCACTGTCTCACTCTCTCCTACTTTTGTCACCCCCCCATACCTCACCTCCCAGCATGTATTGACACAGTGGGGTTGTGTGTGTGCGCGTGCGTGCGCGTGCGTGCGTGCGCGTGCGTGTGTGGCTATTGCATTTCTCCCTTTTACCTAGTAGAGGTAGCATATGCTGCCAAGTTTCCTGTGCTAGCATCCCAGGGCCAGGAAACACACACACGCACTCTCTCTCTCTCTCACTCACACAGACAGTGTCTCTTTCTCTCTCTCTCTCTCTCTCTCTCTCTCTCACACACACTTTTTCTCTCTCTCTCTCTCTCTCTCTCTCTGTCTTTCTCTCTCTCTCTCTCTCTCTCTCTCTCTCTCCCCTCATTTAAATATCCCCAGCTCAGAAAGGCTCCTGACACTCAGCTACACTGTGAGCAAGCCCACTGCTCTAGTCCCCAGATTCCTTCTTTTTCCCCCTCTTTTTCCCTTCTTTCCCTCCATCCCTTCTTTCGTCTTGCTTATGCAGCCCCCTCGTCCAGCTCTGGAGAAGCTGCCATCTCTCTGGGGGAGTGAAAGAAGGTGGAGGTGGTGGTGATGGAGGGGGGGGGGGTCGTTTCTTGTCGATGTGTGTAGAGGTAATAAATGAAGGTAGGGATAGAGGGAGAGGGAGCGAAATGAGTGAGAGAGCGAGAGAGGCTGTGATTGCAGGGCCTCCGCAATGGGATCTGGGTGGAATGGAGACTTTGCTGTCTCACTGAGTGATATCCCTGTCTCAACAGTAAATAAATAATGCAGCCCGCAGAGTTCACCCTGCTGCTGCCTCCAGTGAGTTGTAAATGTAGTAGCTGCTTTATATTCTTTTGTCTTGGGAAAATGGTTGGCGAGGAAAGGAAAAGGAAAGGGGTGTGTGTGTGTTTGTGTGTTTGTGTGTGTTTGTGTGTGTGTTGGTGGGTGGGGGGGGTTTACAACCCAACAACAACAATAGCAACACACACACATACGTTGTACACACACACACACACACACACACACACACACACACACACACACACACACACACACACCCCCACCCCTCCACCCCCGCCAGTCTGCCTCCCCTCCCCTGACACGCTTTGGTGTAGTCCCCTGATCACCTGGATGAATGGTAATAAAACAGTGAGGGAGGGAAAAGAGGTACGTTAGCACATGCGTACTGCAGGGTTTTAGATTCGGCTAATGCCGCGAGGAGAGTCGTGGGAACGTTTCTCTCGCTCTCGCTGAGAGGCTGCTGCTAGCCCGATGGCGTTTTTTTTTTTTTTTTCCATCCTTTTTTTTTCTCTTTTTTCTTTTTCTTTTTTTTATGGCTGCGTATGGATTTTTAAACACATGCCCAGAAAGGAATTTGTAGTAAACGCAAGACGGCGGTTTTGCACATTTTGTCTTCCTGCTCTTTTATTTCCACAGCTTAGCATACAGTTCACCTCAAACTATTGTAGATTTAAACGATTCTTCAAGTAGCGTTTAACTTTTGTGTCTATTGAATGTATATACAAAGTCCCTTGAGTGCTTTCCTAATTAACTTGTAATCAAGTTAATTTGTTTATTTTAAGCAGTCATTGAGGTGTTTATTTATGCACTTTCCTCAGTTTGAAGTGATTTAAACTGTAATATGTAAGTCCTTTACTGACCAGTAGAGCAGGTAAAGTCATGATTTATCCTTAATATTTTACTTCCATCCTTCTTGAATAATCTTTTGTTAAAATTCGTTGTTTTCTAGAAATTTTGGCTGAAAATGCCAAAAGAATTACTTTGGCCTCTTAAGAGAGAAAAACAACTTATTTTCCCAAACCAGATACTTGCTTTGTACATTGTCTCAATTTTGTCTTCACTCAAAAAGTTAGCTACAAAATTAGTTACCAAAAGTTATTTTAAGAGAGAATAAAAATAACGAGACACATTTTTGAGAAATTTAGTCAGCTTTTTTGACACACTGCCATCAGAAACAAAACAAAACCAAACAAAAAGTCAACACCAGTTTTGTGGTGGGAATGGGCTTCCCTAATGCACATTTATTGGGTGTTTAAAATCTGCAGATGTATTTGCGTCATAGTCACATATAGTGTTCAGAATGTCAGCTTTGGGTTGAATAATCTCTTATAGTGTCGCTTATGTGCTTTCATCCACTGAATGACATACTGTCATCTATAAACACAATCATGAATGCACAAATGTACAAACAAATTTCATACTCTCAGAGCTCTAAATTGGCCACTAGTACTGTTAATAATTTTGTAACACACTTCTGTCCAGCGCCAGTGCAAAACTTAGGGTACTGGAATATTGTGAACATTTTTTTTTTTCACCAGACCATCGCTTTAATAATGCAGACACACTTCCATCAACACTCCAGCAAGACAGCAAAGCCTGCCTAACTGTTAGAGAGCAGGTAGCTGGTCCGGGTGGGTGAATCAATACCCAAGTATTGATACGTTTCCTTTTGAAAATCGACCCGAGTATTTTGCAGTAGTTTTAATATTTATTTCCTGTTAAATAAAAATGTATCTGAATGCTGAAAAAGTGGGGGGAAATGATTGTGGAACTACTTTTTTCTTCCAGCCTGCTGTTGCTGGTGAAGCATTCCTTCAGCCTCTGTTTCATTCTACTATACATACAGAGGAAAAACGTCTAATTAGCCCATCAAAATCTTTACATTTTTAAATATGGATTAATAGTGATCTATGTGTTTTTCTGTTTGTTTGTTTCCTACAGTGAATGACAAAAAAAAGAGAAATAATGAAGTTGAAACAGCAAAGATGAAAAGTGTGGACTGAGCCGCTTGTACCATTTAAGCCGGCTTATCTTAGGAAAAAAAACATTTAAATAATTGATTAGATTATGAACAACAGTAATGCTCTTTTAATAAGCACCAATAAACCTTTTTGTCTCACTTTATTTGGACTGTAGTCTCTTTATTGATACTGATGTCGATGTGTTGGGTGAAATGGATACTTTGGAATAGGATTTGGATCAGGGTTAGGAGCGGGATAAGGGTTAGGTTTAGGTTAAAGTTAAGGTTATAGTTAAGATCAAGTTTAAGGTGAACGATGCTGTGGAAATGA
This sequence comes from Brycinus macrolepidotus, assembly GCA_037974445.1. Lineage (NCBI taxonomy): Eukaryota > Metazoa > Chordata > Actinopteri > Characiformes > Alestidae > Brycinus > Brycinus macrolepidotus. The sequence goes on along the minus strand of JBBPCZ010000040.1, from coordinate 13,190,440 downwards.
TGAATTTAGTGATATTTAGTGAAATGTAAGCTAATAGTAGGTATCTACAAAGCATCTAAGGATTACTATTGAAATAAAGTCACCAACATTTTTGACTATTTATCAATATTAATAACAGTTTTTATTGTTTTATGCAGTTGCACTCCACTAGTTGACTATATGTAGCATTGTAAGTGTACTAAGAATACGTAACCCTACTAATTGCAGTTATTTATGTATTCAATTACAAAACTGTAGATATCTCTGTGAATGGAAGTTTGTAGGTAACGAGTCTCTGTGCAGGTTTTAACATTGTTCTGCTTTACTCAGGATGTTCATGTACATCATGTACTAAACAGCAAAGTTAAGTTTAAAATATGGCCTAAAGCCTACCACTTAAAAAAAAATGTAGGTGTGTGAGGCGTTGTCACGACATTGTTCCTAGCCATGCTTAAAAAGTGTAATAAAACCTTTAACAACATATAGTGAATCAGATTTTATTTTCTGTCATGTTTTAAATTGACATTGCGAACAGCAAACCCAAAAGTAGAGTCACTGCGATTCCTTTTCATTTGACTCATACTTCGCCCCTCATACTCATTATCATTTGTGTTTTTTTTTTTTTTTTTTGTGCTATAAAAATCACAAATTTCCTATTTGTATGTGGAAAAAGACTTTGTTATTGGTGTTGGTATCTGGATAGTAGCCTTGACACGACTCTGTTAGAGATTGAAAAAGAAAAAAAAAAAAATCCACAGCATCGGCCATCCCTACTAGCCGGGCCAACGCGGGGGGCGGCCATGACAACTTCGGAATGCGGCAAGCAGACGAGTTTATTTACGCCAGGGCCGGCGCCATATGCACGGCTAGGAAAGCGAGGCGCAGTGGAACATATTGGAGTGCGCCTATGGCGGTTAATAATAGTAGCGGGCACATACGGCAGCACTGAGCGCGCTTGTGTGTGACACTCTTTTTTATTTATTTATTTATTTATTTATTTATTTAAAAGCAGTCGTACAGTCACAGGGCCACGGTGAGATATGGCACGGTTAGCGTTGCCTCTGCCAGCTCTTCTCTCCTCTCCTCTCCTGCCAGAGCCTTCAATCTCCTCTGCTATCTGCTATTTCACTATTCTCCCCCTCCTCCCGAACCTCCACCTCCTACTGAGCCGTACAACAGACAGTCATCAGCTCTGCACTCTCACGCACAAATAAAAAACACACAGCACAGATACACACACCAGCGCCACACCCTCCCTCCGAGTGGTGGCAGCTTTCGATTTTTTTTTTTCTTTTTTTCTTTTTTTTGTTTTTTTTTGTGGAGGGGGATCACTGGCGGTTCCCCATGGCTAAGCTGTGGTGCAGGTCCGGCCAGACGTGGCTAACCCATATGGCGCTGGGCAGGCTGTGGAAATCCATATGCTGCTGGTGCAGGGCCTCTCCCTGTGGGGCTGCGTGGGGAGGTAAAGCCCTTAAGGCCGCTTCCCCTCTCTCCCCTCCACAAACTCCTCCAATCCCCACTGCCGCACAGCCATTGTCCTAGCAATCTGGCAGCACCTTGAGACACCCACCCCTCCCAACACCCCTCTGCTTCACCTTGGCAGTGGATGAAGTTAATGGTAGCTAATTATTTAAGCTACTGATAACCCCCCTCAGCCACCGTCGAGCTTAAGTGCCGCACATGTCGCTTGACTTATTTCATTAACTCGTTCAATTGCCCTCATTGACAAACTGCTTATTTGTACTAACACACAGAAGGAAGTGTGTCGTAACATTTCATAGAGATATTTACTCATTGTTCAGACTCAGTGTTGCTCAATGAGACCTTAACTTAAGCACAGCGTGCCAAAAGGCTATTTTACCATCAAACCTTATTGGACTGCTCTATGTGTGATGGTTATCCATTATCATGATAGAGGCCTTAAAAGGTTGCAGTTTGCTATTGGGTTCACTTAACAGCTTCAGTTTTTTTGTGATAGTTCACGTAATCCGTTAGAAGTAAATTGTTTTGTAATATGTCATATGTATGCCAGTTTGCTTCATTATATGTAATGCTGATCTTTAAGTGTCACATTTGCATTGTTAACGCTCATAATCTCAGTACTATTATCCTGTCCATATAACATTACTAATGGTGTTTTGTGTATGTAACCTGCTCTTGCTGTTTTATTTTATTTTGTCTTTTTCTCTGTTTTGTCATAGGAGGTCCTACAGACTGTGCCTAAGTTCTGTTTCCCCTTTGATGTGGAAAGGTAGGAATTCCCTCTCATTGCCCTCTTACGTCACCGGCCTCATTTTGGGTGAACAGGTTTTTTATTTTTATTTATTTATTTATTTATTTATTTATTTTTAAATGCAAAACCCCAAAGTGTACACACTCCAGCTGATGCACACACCACACACACCTGCATGCACACACGCAAAGTAAATGAATAACGGGATATGCCATATGCCCTTTTCCCCCTCCTTAATCACCTGACCCTACTCTAAAAACCGTATATTGAAAGTAACCAAAAACCTACAAAGGCCATCACCTCTGGTAAATAAGATTGTATGTTTACATGTCAGTATGGGGTCCTTGGGGACATTGCAGGGCCTGATTCTCACAGCAGCGGAGTGTAGAGTCAACTTGCTGGTGGAAATAAAAATGTGAAAAGTGCTTTTGTATAGTTTATAGGTAGTGGGGGTGGGGAAACTGCCTTTTCTGCTGAAGCTTTACTGCTGCCATCTAGTGTTGAAGCACACAGTGGTTTTACTGGTCTGCCCCTCCATCCATGAAACAGTGAGACATGCAGTTTAATTCCACCATGCAAACTATGTATAATATATATACATATTTAGTGTCCATCCATTTTTACAGAGAAGTGGTTTTGACTCCTTCACTTCTACATATATACATAATGAACTTGTGCTACGTAATGGGAAAACACTTTATCTTAAAATCAGCTTTAAACGGAAGTTGCTATGTAGCTGCCCAAAGCTATTTTGTCTATAGACAACAGGACTGTTTTTAAAAAGTGCTGTTGTGTCTTTTTGACATTTTTTAAAATGAAAAATTGAATCCTCAGATGGTATATAATTGAGCAAAGGTTAATGAATGCTTACACTAACCAACCCCCCCCCCCCTTGAGTTTCTTGCAATTAGTCTAAAATATGAGTCAACATCTTCTAAAGTAACTCCTGAGCAGCACGACTCATTAGCTCACACAGTGTACTGGGTCAGTTTCGCTCATGCACTCTCTCCTGTGTGCTGGTTGCAGAGTGTCCCAGAATCAGGTGGGCCAGAACTTCACGTTCGTTCTCACCGACATCGACAGCAAGCAAAGGTTCGGCTTCTGCCGCTTGACCTCCGGCTGCAGGGTCTGCATCTGTCTGCTCAGGTAGGTAACACCACTTTCTCACTCGCTCTAAACTGCTGCGGGGCTGCTTTAAAATGTTATTTTCCTTTTTTTTTTTTTTTTTGCCAGAACAACAAATTATTTTCACAGTCAACAAGGCATCTTGGAAGATTAAGTACCTATAAAACAGTAGAAAGCAACCTATTAATTTGAGAAGATGGAACTTTCTGAATGAAAAAAAAAAAACAACAAAAAAATGCGGTTTAGTTTGAATGTACCCTAAGCTGAGTGATACAAAAATGAATTTTTATATAAATGTTTTCAGAAATATTAAGGATTTTTTAAAGAATAATCTACGTTTTATTTAATGCCAATTTTCTGGTTTCCAGTAATATTTGAGGGTAAAAGATTCTAATGAGTAATTAATGTAAGCTTCATAAAAAAAAAAATCAGTGCTGACTGAGACTTGAGCTTGTTTGTTTTCTCATGACATGACTGAGAAAATGAACAAAATGCAAAACCAAAATTATTCCGTAAAGTAGCAGTGGTGCAGGGGAACACAGGTTTGCTAAAAAGACAGTTACATACAGAACACAGTTAGATATTCATAGCAAGACGTCTTCTCATTTTATTCTAGTAAAATGATTACTTGATATTGATGGACAATTGCTGGTTTATCATGGACTTGATGAGCTGCTGTCGAGATCTTTCCTTCTCCCACCCCGATCTGGATGGCCTTTGTTTTTTTTTGTTTTTTTGTTTTTTTTTTTCCCCCCTCTTTCTTTTCACTCGTTATTCGGCTACTGGCACAGAAGCATGCCAGAGACGCTTCGCCGATAATTATGCATGAAGCCTCACTGCCAATTAGCAGAAGTCTCCCCTGTCCTTCTCACTGAGTTTTACATGCTAATTCATTTGACATATGATGTATAAAATTCATTATGCATTCTGAGTAGTTTGCATGGCTTACTTCATTCATAATAAGAAATGCACTGAAAGTTTCAGTTTTTTTAAGGTCTCAGAGTTCTTTGTTTGAATTCTGGGGGGAAAAATTGACACATGCAGAAAATGATTGTTTATAATAATTCTGTGATGCATGGTTGGTTTATTAGAAATATATAAATTTGTTGATGCGCAAATTTAGGAAATAAAATATTAAATCAACATTTATATTTTTAATGACTACAATTATTTTAGTAAGAAATGAATAGTGGTTGTACTAAAAAATATCAGGTAACAAAGGATACATTTAAACATGCACAGTACAGAATGTTGAGGTTGGGGAGTAAACCGCTTAACCCTCCTTTAAAAAGATACTTCTCCATGCTCGTCTGCTCTGGCTCTGCACTTAAATATAAAACAAAGTAATTAAAACAGTTTGTGTCCATGCGATAGTTGAAGTGGTGGGACCATAAAATTGTCACCTATGCTTACATGAGGAAGTAGCCTAATGAGAAGGACAGTTTTATGTGGTCAGGCCTTTGTAGCTGTGTGTCTGGAGCTCGGGCCAAAAGGGCAGGGTTCCTTCAAGCCAAAGCACTTTAAAAGCAGAAGGATTCCTTTTTACACTCCCTGTACTCTCGCCCCTTAGTCACTCTCGAGCAGAGTGAACAGTAGCCTTCGCCTGACTCGGAGGCCCAAAATGGAAGGCCCTATTCTCCCTGCTTTATTTGAAGGCTCAGACTTGCGTCGCGGTATTGTGATATAGAGGCTTTCCTCCTTTACTGGTCACTTAACAGTTTGGACAGAGGATAATTCATTTTCTTTGCTTAACCTTTAACCTGGGGGGAAAAGACAAGCTGTAATCCTACCTCATTCTAAGCTGCTTACAAGGTGCAAGCTGTCTTAAGTAATGCACTCAAGCAATTTAATTTAAGATCTGTTGTATATGTTATATGTTAAACGGAGTCTCCAAAGTACAAGTCATGGCGGAGGTTAGTGTGTCATTTACATGTATGTGCAATATATAATTGCATTTTTTTTTAAACACTGTGTAGTCACTGGGTTTTACAAAAATAAAAGTGGATTCAGTCTTGTTTGGGCTAGTTTAGAAAATAAATGCAACTTTAAGTATGTACAGTTGTCGTTATTTTTTTTTTTTTTAAACAACAGTTTAAAAAAGGCCGGCTGCTTTCCGCATTGCATAAGTGTTTCTTGACAAATGGACCAATAGAAATGCCCGAAAAGGATCTCTTTGCATTAACATAGGTTAAGTTAATTTTTTCTTATACTATATGCGAAATGCAACGATATGCCTCACGTTTATGTAGCCTAAAATGCTGCCTTTTCCATATTATCCAAGCAGTAGGTGTGGTTAGCTTGGTCCGGGTGCTTATGTGGGTGAGGAGTTGCAAGTGGGCCGCAGATTAGCTCGGTTTACTTTGCGAGTAGGCATACCACTTTGGAGCTGAGAGTTTAAAAGGACCGGCGAGATTGCTTCACCCCAGCACGGTTCAGAATGATGAATGTCTCTCTATCGCAGGATTTGTCGAATACAAACACATTTTTACTCACTAACCATGAGGAGATTGGAGGGGGGGACTGACTCCACCTCTCTTCGAAGTTGTTGGGGGGGGGGGGGGGGTCCAAAGTATCAAAAAGTTTTGTCGTTTCAGTTTGTTCTGTTTAACTTAAACATTGTACCAGTATTATGTGAAAGGTATTCCTCCCTGGATATCTTGATAAGCTAAGGTTCGCTGCTCATACTGCAATAATTTATTTGGCTTTAAAACAAAAGATTTACAGGCTCTCTCATTTAGGAGTATAATGAGTGTTTGGGTTCTTCGAGGCCTGTCGAGCCTCTCTGACAGCAGGCACTCCTATTTAAATCCCCTTCACAAATGAAAAATGGAGGATTAGCATCCAGGAGCCTCGCATGTTAAACAAAGAGGGCCAAGGAGATAACGATTAGCTTTGTTATGCCAGGCAAACAGGCTTGTTCAAGGTGTCAGTTGATTGCGATATCCTGAACGATGTGTCATGCTGACCAGAACACAATGGCAGCCTGCTTGTACGTACTTAAAGGGCCGATCTATAGGACTATGTGTTATCAGGATAAATTATGATGCGCTTTACAGAATTTGACATGGATCTCATGCATACTTCCACAACACTGAACAACTGCATATATTATAACAAAAAAAAGAAATTTAGACCACTTTTTAGACTTTTATAAACTGAAAATAAGTAACTGATTGAATGTCATCCCATTATGCCATTCTCTTCTCTTATTTTTAAATTTTTCCTCTTATTCCTTTTAAAATTGTTTTGCAAACATTGAAAAATCATTTTGTATAGTTTTCATGGAAAATGTGTTTGGTTTTCATTCACCAATCTGAAAAAGACAAAATACAGGTATATTGTGAAAATGCAAGGTATCGGGGTATACTTTTTTTTACCACATCGCCCACAGTTAATGTGAAGTTTCATGACGTATGGACTGTTGGGTTATTTGCATAGGCATATTTCATTTAGATAGCGTGACCTGGTTTAGGAGAATCTTCCTGCGGATGTCAAAATATTGGCATGTTAGGAGCTGATTGTTTCAGGTTAATGGTCATTCAGACTTCTAGCTCTCGCGCTTGAGCGCACCTCCCTGGGAACGGCCCGTCATTGGCCCCCTCTACGGATTTAGCGATATGAAAATTTGCATTACGTTCACTTTATTGTTTTTCTTGTTGTCTGTTAATTCCAGTCTGCCGGAGTGCTCAATGACCCATGCAAAGAGAAGGGAGGGGGGAAAAAGAGAACTTCCATCATCCCTCTGTGTGTGCTGTAGTTCAGTAAGGAATCTGCACAGAGACTGTTTTATGAAGATTAAAAAACAACAGGCCATGTTACATTATTTGACTTTCTTCCCACACTGATTTATTGAAGCCTCTCTGTATTTTTTTTTAGCCAGATCCATGCAAACACAGGTAATGAAGCATTTATGACAATTACGCTTTGCAGCCCAGCGTGCAAAGTGTAGCCCAAATGGTGTAATCAGTCTCAATTAAGTGTGAAATTTCAGATTGAGTCAAAATGCAATGTTGAAATCAGGGCTGCATTTAGAAAGAAAAGCTGTAGCCATCTGCATTTTTTCCCCCATTCGATTGCATAACAAAATAAATGGTGTGTGTTCTTGCAACCTCTAAGCCAAAACAAAATGTTGGCCCTGTTCCACCTTCAGGATCCTGTCAACTTTGCCAAGAATCTGTCAAGCTAAACCAAAAACACGATGTCGCAGATAAATGATACTGTATCTCTTGGCGAGGTGTGGTGTGATTAGTTAAACCAGAGATACAGTGTAATTTATTCTTTCTCTCTCTCACTGTCTCTCTCTCTCTTTCTTTCTTTTTTAAATCAGTCAGCCTGGCTAGGCTAAAATACCTTTTTTAAGCAGTGAGGGGAGAAAAAAATAATCTAGTAACTGAAGTAAGATGCCTTGGCTGTGTTGGTGCATCTGGGTGCAGCATGCTTGTAAACCATTGCATCCCTCTTTTTTCCCCCCTCTATCCCTCGTTTATTACAGGCTACAGTGGCCCAGTCATGTTTTTGTTGAAGAAACCAAATCCTTTTATTTACCCTCCTTTTTCCCCACTCCTCAAAGTGCAGCCTTGCCTGGAATGTTTAAAATGCGGGTGCCGGCGAGTACAAAGAATGTGATAATAGGGGATGGTGTACTGTAGCTAAAATACGCTGGAGGAAGCCCAAAGCCACTAGGTTAAATGTCAAGATGAGACAGGAGGGAAGGACATCCTTAGTGGTAGAAACTGATTTCAGGCGGTTGTTTGTTTGTTTGTTTTTTGTTTGTTTTGGACAATGATTGTTTATTTACTTTTCTTCTGTCTATTTTTTAAATCTGAAAGTCCAGAGCTGTTGTCCATTATCACTCTGTGTCAGGGTTGTCACAATACCAGCATTTTGAGTTTGATACTGATAACAAGTGTAGCATCACAATACTCAATACCAAATGATACTATGTCACTTATCGTTAAAGCATGTCTTTTTTTTTTATTCAGTCTTTTTTATTGTTTAATACAAGAATAGTCAACTACAGGCAAAACACATTGTCAGCATGGTAACATGTTTAAATAAATAATTATTATAAAACTGTTAGAATATTGGATTGTTTGCTAAATTACAGTATTAAAAAGGAATTAAATCTCTGATTCTTTGTGCTGTGCTACTCTGAATGCATTATTCCATTATAATCACATTTGTCCCAATAGAAGTCTTTTTGTCTTGTCTCAATGTCTTTTTTGTGTTTTTCTCACAGCTATCTCCCGTGGTTTGAGATATACTACAAGCTGCTAAATACCCTTGCAGACTACTTAATGAAACACCAGGTAAGAGTCTTTATGAGAATCTTCAACATCAGATAAACATTACGGTTGGCCAGGTGTTGGTTCTCAAGCAGAAAACTTTTAGCAATCCAGCTTTTTCTTTTCCTGCTTTTGTCTTTCCGGAGCCGCAGTGTGCGCCAGACTCTGGTCACTTTCTCACATTGGCACTCTGAAATGCTAATGAAGGCTTTTAAAACTTTTCTCTGTGATGTCAGTGTGTTCTTGTGGCTGGCCAGAGCACGCAGGGCCCTCTGCTGAGTAAACTGCTAATGTCACAAATGTGAAAATTACCCATCCAGCGCTGGGACGAAGCTGCAGAAACCAAACTCAGTTGTTAGATGGTGAAGTATGAAGAAAGAGAAGAAGTAAAAGGCAAACATCGCTGCACGGATAATCTGGGCCAGTTAGCTGAGCGACGCTGGCTGGCACTCGCGTGTTTCGCTTTGCTGTGTTGTTGACATTTAACAGACCAAACATCGAGCAGGAAGTCAATCCTCAGTGATTTACTGAAAAACAAATCGCTGGGAAATGCACTTTGCCAAACCTTTTGTTGCATACAGTAACAGCACAGAGAGAAAGAGAGAGGGGGAAAGAGTTTGAGAAAGGAAAACATGGGGCTGAAGTATGCGGCTTACGCGAGGGGAAAGGGGGGGAAAAATAGGCAGGGTCTTGGAGAGGCAGAGTTTAACACAGAGGGAGATGGAGGACGTTGGAGCTGCTGTATCAGTAGGCTGTCATGCAGCTATGCTTAACAGAGCTACTGAGCGAGAAGTGAAGGGGACGAAACCTCCTCACAGTTAACACAAACAGATCACAGGCTAAGTACACAGGGAGGCAGAGAGAGCAGGAAAACAGCAATGTGCTGCTCCACATCATCAAGCCACCCACCACGCTAGAACAATTCAACTGTCTCTGACTATTCATTCATTTATTTATTTAGCAAAAAGTTTTTTTTTTTTTTTTTCAGTTTTGTCGTACGTTGGGCTCTCTATTACCATTATTTTTGCTAATTTCAAAAAAATATTTTTTTATATTTGTTACATTTCATGATACATTTTAACCGCTTTCAGTCTTATTTGTTCATTCATTAATTCTATTATTTATTTATTATTCCTTTATTTATTTATACACGTATCACGCTTTATCAGTCTTTATTTCAAAAAACAGTCAGTAAATAAAATTATACATGTAATAAAATTGATACATTTGATCATTTTAATTAAATACCAAACAGTAAAAAAAAGTACTTCTGTTTGTTTATATGCATATAAATGTTTAAATATGTATATATAACCTGTCTCGAGTTTTTTGTGTGTATGTTGGTTTGCCTACCGAAAAGTCAGTTTCTATTTATTAATTATTATTTGCTATTATTTGTTTTTCTAGTTTTGTCTTGTTGGATTCCACAATGTATATGTATATAAAACAATGTTTTTTTTTTTCTGTCAAGTGATTATGAATGTATGATGCTGTATATTATAGTGATTGTCATTTGTTGTCCTATTTATTTTAAAACTATTCAGCAAAGTGCAGTGCCTGCACCGAGTGTTAAATGAATTGGAGTCTTTGAGTTTGTATGCGCGCGGTTGCGCTTGTATGTAGTGTGGCGTGGCGCGTGAAGCCGAGGGTGACTGACGAGGGAGGACAAGAGCGATGACGGTTTAAGGCGAGGGGAAATGAAGTGCTTCCCCGGGCTGTTACTGACCATGCGTGTGAGCATCGGGCCTGTCGTGACAGCAGCTTGTGCTATGCTGAAGCACATATACACACACAGACACACACACACACAAACATAAATACATGCACAGCTAACAGTCCTTACCAGGAACTGATCAGGAAAAAAGCCTTAGATAATTTACCGCGGAAGGAAGACAAGGACAAGAGAACAAACTAAATATGAGTCCTCCTGCTGTTTAGTCCAGTCGTATTCCTTTGCCACGGCAGAACTGCTCTTCTGCAGTACGTGGAGTCAGACAGAGTAAATTTTGCCCTCGTTGGAAGAGCTCGTAAAAGGCCAGTGTTATAATCCCGGGGCCTGTTTTGTGGCTGAAGCTTTTCTCCAGTGACTTCTTAAAGCCGCCTTCCCTGAGCGAGGGCCTACGGTTAATTACGAACAGCCGATGTTGGCCATAAATCATGGCCGGAATAATAAGCGTCTGCCGCGGCCTAGCTTACCGTCTCTTAACCTCAGGATCGCTCGTTAAATGCGTGTCAGTCGGATGTTTTTCCTCCCTCTTTGGCCTTGCTGCAGGATCACTTGGGCTCCAAATTGGTCACCAATTGCCATGCTTTTTTTTTTTTTTTTTTGTATGCCCCCCTTCTCCACCGTAACCTATACATTTTCTTCTTGTCCTCTGTCTCTCGCAGGAAAATGATCTGAACGACATGTTGGAGACGCTGCACGCTGTGGCCGTGCCCAAGCCCAACACGCCGGTGAACCTGAGCGTGGTAGGTACCTTCGCTTAAACAACATAAAGCTCTTCACCTCTCCGATAAGCTGCGGCAGGACACCCTTAACCATAATGGTGGCTTTTTCACAAATCATCAGATCCAGCTGCAAGCGCTCTCTTGGAGCCACCTGTCAGTGCCAAGAGTTAATATTTATGAAGTTTGACAGTCTGTCTAAAAGTATTACTAACTGCAGGAGTTTTATCTTTTTTTTAAGGATGCCTATTTATTTTTGTTTGTATATTTGTACACGGGTGACTTTGCTCACCTTCTGTGCTTGTGAAGTTCCAATAATTATTTTATGTGATACTGATTGTGGAATGTAGAGTAGAACTAAAAAGAGAAACATATTTAAAATGCTAAATAAAGCTTATCCATAGTTTGCGTATAGGCCTTTAGGTGAAAAGACTTCATGTTAATCTTAATATTTAAATATGAATGCCCAGATTTTTTGAATAAATTTTTTTTAATTAATTGTTTTTTCCTGAATTAAAATAGGTTGGAGTGCATTTGCTTTGTTGCAAACATTGTTTTTAGTGGGTACTATTTATTTTAATATGCAGTGGTGTTGAATGCCTTATATATAAATACATTTTAAGCACATAATCATAAACCTCCACAATGAATGTTTAATGTGATTCAGTTGCACTGTCAGCATAGTTAGATGAACTTGGATCTTACTTTTCTCAGCCTATTGTACTCCAACATAGTTATCCTCTGTGCAACTGTTAAACAGTGACAATTCATTGTTAAAAAGTGTAATTAACTGCAATTAAAATGTGCATTTTTCTGGCGTGTTTTTCCAAGTTCACAAAGGAAACAAATTATACCAAGAGGTGATGTTATACTCAGAGCTGTTACCTGAAACAAAGTTTGATATGGGATTGGTGTAGCTGTGTGTCTAGTGCGAGTGATGGCAGTGTAAAAAAAAAAAAAGGCTGATATCTCATTTTGAGTGTGAACCCTGTTTTACTCTTTCCTCTCAATGTGCAAGAACAAGTGTTTGCATATTGCCAGTGGGCAAGTTGCGAATGATCCAGGAAGCCAGAAGCCGGTGAGTGGAAAGTGAGCAAATGTGGGAGCATGAGAGAAAGCGGGCGTTCAGCTCCTAAATCTGAAGCTGCGGTGCTAATTGCATGGAAGAATAAGCTTTCCGTTTACCCAAGGAATCCAGCGCTGTCCCTTTTTAAATATGGCAAAAACAAGCTGTCCTGGGTGTTGGTGCCTTTTCTGGAAAACAATCAAACTTCCTAAATGATTAATGTTCTTCCATGCTGCTGTATTCTCTTTTGGAATATCAAGAAGCTTTTGCGTTAAAAGCAAAGGCAGCTGCGCTCAAGAAATCTCCTTGATGCCTTTCCTGTTAACTCATATTTTGTAGTTTTATATAAACATTGCTCAGAAAAATGTAAGCAAACCACAACTCTGAGCCCTTAAATATCTGCTCAAGAAGCAGCAACATATTAGAAGACCTCACATGTAACTGAATAACTCGTATTGTTTCTTAAATCACCTTGCTACTGCATTTTTATGAATAAAGGTGCCAAAAGGAGTTCTTTGAAGTGATCCCATGGGTTAGAAGAACTACTTTTGCTTCCCTGAAAAGCCTTTCTATGGGTAGTACTTTAAATAATCAGTTTTGTATTTTTAACTTTACAGAACCTCCACATAATATGGCTCAGTATCAATGTTTTTTTTTCCTTGAACTCTACCCAAGCCAAGAACCATTAAGGAACCTTCATTGTCACAAGGAGGGAGAAAGTTGACAGTCCATCATTTTTCAAACAACGTCTTAACAGCTTCATTCAGACTACAACTTTGTCCCTGTCTACTGAAGCTGAAAGTTTAGTAAGACCACCTTACGCCATTGCTAAGCAGAGATTCAGTCTGGACGTGGCAGCAGAAAAGCCTGGTCCAGTCATCAAAGGGGATTTCTTAGAGTTGCCTTTTGCTTTTAAGTCTGAATGTTGAACGCCTTCTCACCAGGTGGTGGGTTCACCTCTATGCGTCCTTCAGGTTTCAAATGCTGGGAAAGGTTGGAAATGGGCAAATTCATGAAAGGGTTATTGGGATTGGAGATTTGCAATAAGGACTGTGGTTTTCACCAGTGCTGCTGTGTGTTCAGCAATGTAGAAAGCAGTGCCGGGTGTGTGTGTGTGTGTGTGTGTGTGTGTGTGTGTGTGTGTGTGTGTGTGTGTGTGTGTGTGTGTGTGTGTGTGT
>JBBPCZ010000040.1:13147785-13162215 GCA_037974445.1 Brycinus macrolepidotus | reverse complement strand
ACACACACACACACACACACACACACACACACACACACACACACACACACTCACTCACTCACTCACTCACTCACTCAAACACACATGCACACCTACATAAGCACAAAACTTGGCATTTTTGGTCCCTGTTTTCCTCTTGTTCTTCCAAGCACACACACACACACACACACACACACACACACACACACACACTGTCTCTTTCACACATGCTTCCTCTGTGTGTTCCTCATTCCCTTTCTCACCCACTCAAAAGCTTTAACAAACACACACGCTCTGGCCAGAGAACAACACCGTTCTCTCTCTCTTTTTTTCTCTTTCTCTCTCTATCTCTCTCTCCCTCTCTCTGTCATTAGTAGCTGCAGTGGTAAATCCTCCAACTGCGCTGGGTAAACTCGTCTTGCATCGTTTAAAGGCCAGCACTATTCACTTGCCGTCAGAGCCTCGGCGAACGCACAGCTCCCAGCCTTCATCTCTTTTTCTTTCTTTCTTTTTTTTTTTTCCATTTTAATCATTATTTTTACAAAGCGTGCCTTTTCTGCCTGCCCAGTGGCACGTCTCACTGGAAGAGAGCGCACTGGATTTTTCTGAAGGCGCAGGGAGAGAAGGGGGCCAATTATCAGTCGCCGCTTTCCAGCCACCTGCCAGCGTCTTCTCCCTTTAATTAATGTTGTGGTGACACCGGTCAGTGCAACAGGAAATGCAGTTACCGTCAGGGTCAGAAATATGTCTGTCATCTGTCTCTTTTGAACATTAAGGAATTTGTTTGTTTCTTTTTCCTTTTTTCCCCCCCTTCCCTTTCTCTGGCCCGCTGGGGGGTGCATTTTAACGGTCCTGTATGAATCAGTGGAGCCCTGCTGCTATCTATCTAAGCAGAGAAAAAACCCTCTCTGTTCTGTGATGCTGTCTCCGTACTGGCGTTCCATTTGTAAATTAAATTGCAAACTGAGAGTGTCATAAAAAGGAGTAAGGTCTTTTGAAACTGACAGAGGAAAGCAAAAAAAAGGCCTTTGTCTTCATACTCTGATAAATTAAGTGCCAGCACAATGTTTGCTTTGATCCTCGTGCACAATTTTTCATTGACTAATGATAGAACATGCTCTGCATATCATGTTAAATTACCCCATCTGAAATGTAGATGTCACCTGCAATAATATATTTATCGCCACACAAATTTCATTTCTCTTTCTCTTCTACTGGCCACCTTACCTTTGGGGATATTAAAATTCATAACAAAAGGAAAAGGCTCTAATTGAGCAGAGCCCAAGGTTTCTTTTTTTTCATTTGCTAGTTAAACTATCTGTCACACAGCATTTTCCAGCCAGACAGTGACTTGCAAATCAATACTGCAAATGTGATTTACATGAGAACAGGCTCGCAAGTGAAACAAACCAGAATTACATTTAAAGGCATCAGGTTACTTATAATTTTGAGCTTCACACTTCTGATTTCTACCGGTCATTTTTGAAAGGATTTATTTCTACTAGCCTTTGTAGCTTTTTTTTTTGTTTTTTGTTTTTTTTAAACACCTTTTTTTTTTAAATCTCAGGATTTGTAGCATTCCAGCTCCAGAAGAAAATCAATATCTTTTACTGCAAAAAAAAAAGAAGGGAAAATATAGTAAAATGAGGCCTGGAGCATTTCGTCTTTGTTTTAAACAAGTCGTCTTATATTGATTTAAGCTGAGCCTTTTGAGATTCATATCATTACGGCTCTGAAGACTTTTTTGCCATGTGGACTCTATTATTTGGTGAGTCCGATCATTGGTCCAGCTCTCAGACAGGTCAGAGGTGACAGTTGTCCTGCATTACCTGGCCCTTTTTTCAGACAGGACCCTATGCTGAGCTCTTTGCTGTCTATCGCTTAATGGCCATTTTCCCCAATTTCACACATAATATTTTAGATTTATTGACTATTAGAAACGCTTCCATGCCAGTAGCGGTTCCGTTCCATGCAGAATCTGTGGATTTACAAATAGAGAGAATAATTGGTGTGGCTCGGAGAGGATATGGCAGTCTTTTGAGAATGATTTTTGACATGAAATTTTATTGAAAACACTAAATGGCACGGAGTTGAAAGTCCAGTGTTAATTATGCTTTTGCCCTGCAATTTATTTCACTACATGTTTTGAGAACGTTTAACTTGACAGTGAGTGGTGGCAGTGCTCCTGTTCATGTAAGCCTTGTTTAGAGGTACACAAAGTTTTCACAACTTTTTTCCAACTTTTATTTATTTCCCTTTTTACAAGATAGCAAAAGAAAACATTTCATGTATTCTATAACAATGTTGTAGGGTGGAAATGCAGTAATTTATACCAGCCTTCCAGTAAACAGTGACATTAAATTATATCCCATACTGACTTCTTCTCTGGTCTCATATGTATAATTCAAAGACTGTTCATATTACAGTCATTAAGATTTATAAAAATAGAAAATAGAAATTGCTATTATGAGGTTGTCTAAGTTACCGAGAAGGGGGGGGGGGGGGGGGAGCTTGATTTAAAAAAAAAAATGCAATTAATTTCTTTCTTTTAATGCTTTTCGTCCCCCTCCCCCCCTCCAACAGATGAAGGTGTTTTTCTTCTCTCTTGGAAATGGTGAAACTGCAGCATTTTCTTTTTCACTTATAATTGGAGTTCGGTAGCAGGGAAAGGGGTGTTTACTTCTGTAGTCATTAAAACTATCTAAAAATAGGAAATTATGAATCCATTATGGTACCAAACAGCCAAGAATTGAGTGTGATTTTTATTTGATCTTGTGTTCGAGGGTCGCATATCAAGCCTAAGATAGTCATCTTCATGAAATTCTTTTGGTTTTTATTACGACCCACAAGAACACAAAGCTCTATTGTTTATTTTTTCTCTTTTTTCTCTACTCTTGCTGTTGCTTTTCATATGACATTCTTTTTTTTAGTCTTGTAGACACACCTCGTATTTGTATCCTTCCTGCATTTGATCATTTAGCTTTTCAATCATGAGTGGAAATTTGAGTGTGCACACCCACCTTGTGTATATTAAGGCAAGAAATGTAAGCTAACAAATGAATCATAGAAAGTACAATATCAAGGTGCCTCCTTTGAGATCACCTGGCACAGCAAATCAAAAGCAAGGTGTTTAATTGGGAGTTGTGCAAGGCTTCCAATGTTTTGCACACAGAAAACAACAACAAGAAAAACAACAAGGACTATATAAGCCGACACACCGAACAATTACAGTGAAGAGTGGCAAAGTTTGGTCCTTTAATATTTGTAGTTTTTCCCGTTCTATTTTTGTTTCTTGAAGCACTTTCCATAAAGCACAAATGAACCAAGCCTGTCCTCCAGCCTCCCGGTGTAGAGTGGGTCTTCACACCTCATATTGTCTCGGCTGTGTGGTGCAGCATGCCCTGGCTGAGCATCAGGGTCACAGCAGGACAGGCTGAAAAGATTTTTCATAATGATCGAGCAGTATATAGAGAAACATACATGGTGTTTTATTATAATGAGGGGATTCCAACACAAGATTGCCACAGACTTGCATGCAGCCTCTCACTGTTGTATGCACATTACTTTTGGAATTTACATAATTAATAAAGTTAAACTAGTTCAGTGACTCTAATATGTTGGTTTTGTGCAACTTCACAGGTTTCAAATAAGCAGTAAGACGTTGGGAAGTTATAACTAAAAAGGCAGAGATTTTAGATGTGTACAATTCTGATTGAGAAGGTTGTTAAACATCAAGAATTATCATAATAAAAATATTATCTATAATTCATCATTTTGTTAAGATCAAGTTTTTTTTTTTATTAACCTTTTTTTTTGTTTAACACAATTTGATAATTCCAGCTGCCCAGTAGATCTACTATATGTGTAAGTGATAAATAATCTAATATTACTTCTTTTCACATTAATATGCGCACTTGTCCTTTTTCTTGACATTTTTACAATGTTTCAGTTTAGTTTAGTTGCTTTATATCTTTCTTTTTTTTAACATATAGACCATCATGGCTTTGAGTTAGGACCTAAAATTGTTTATAATTATTCGATCATCGAGCCTACAATTTTTTTTTAATTGTACATTAGAGTCAGGGATTCTAAAGTGTTTAAAAATGCGTCACTTCGGTGTTTTCTTTAAGTCACAAGTCATTTTTACCAAGCTCCGTCACCACCTTAGAACTTTGTCTTGTGCAGCCATGTTAAGCAGATCATATATAATTTCTGGCATTTAATCAATCTACATTATAAAGAAATGCAAAGATCTTGCTTGCACAAGGAGCAGACACTGGCCTTTATTTGTCAGCGATTCCTTTATCATTACTGAAATGTTAGAGCAGCCTTTGTGTTCTGTTAGAGGGGGAGCGCATTCATTCCGTGTGTATGTATACACTTCACCCTGCTGCACATCAAAAGAAAGCAGCAGATTTTCATAACTATTCCTTTTTTCTTTGTAGTTCTTTTAATTGCATCCCCACGGCTTTCCATCCCTGGACAGAATCCTTAACAAAACACCCTCCTCCCCCCAATCACCACCACCACTACTGACTTACAAAAAAGTTTCAGCCACTCTTCACGAGTGTGATACCAGTGTTTAGTGCTGCTGCTGTTTGCGTGGGTTCGTATTCAAATTAATGTAGGACTTTTCAGGAGGTTTAAAATTACCGTGATTGCCATCTTCCTTCTTGTATTTTTTGTCAGTGAAGTTTCACAAAGATAAATAAATGCACGATCAGAATCAGCCGAAATCAAAATCTGAATTTTTGCCTCACGTTGCTGCCATTGAGAATTGGCAGATTTATTATTTTAATGCTGGCTGATTTGTGTTAGTTTTATGACGAAATTAATGCCATGTCAGTGCTGTATTTGAATTCAGCTGCTACACCTGTACCAAAATGTTATTGTGCAGTTGTGCTTAATAGCCTCTTACTTTTGATTAAGCACTTTATTTGATTAATTTTACATTAATCGGCAACATTGATTGACCTCTTTATAAGCACAAATTTTGGAAATGTACTATATTGTCAGATACATTATCTTCCAGGGTATAGACTGAAATGCAGCGGTGATCTCAAGTGTCTTCAGCACCTTTAGAGAGGGAACATAATTGTACCATCTTCCATTGCAGTTTTAAGCTGCTTAAAATAGTGAAGTTATACATTTTACAATGTGAGTGTAGTATAATTTTAAAATTAATTTAAGTACACGTTTAGATCTTAAATTGTTGTTTTGTGAGGGTACATTTATTTTGTTAGTCCCTAAAATGTACCAGGACAGTACCTATTTTGATGGTGTAATGTGTTTCAAGTGTTTGTTTATTCCATTCAGTGTGAACTTCAGCATTAAGGCTAAAAAAAATCAGCCAGCTGCTGATTTGGCTTAAAATAAATTAGGGTCAACCATGAAACATCATGATCAGTCCATACACATATTATCTGTTGACATAATGTAAACACACATTATATAATGACTGTAATGATAATGTTGTCATCACTAGTAATGTCATGACACCACTGCCAACAGTTCCCATTTCTTTTTTACTGTTTGCTAAATCAGTCAAGTGTAGATGTGTTCAACCCTGCAGAGGAAGCTGTCGAGATTCAGTTTATAGGTGGTGTGTGTTGAATTTGCCCTGAGAGCTGAATCATTTATGCAGTATTGTGTGTGTTTGTGACGAGACCTTGTCCACTTCAATTAGATAAACTGACTTGAGCATACACAGAGCGGTGCTGAAATCATAAGTGCGTTTGTGCGCATGTATGTGTGTGTGCAGTGGGATAGCTCTGCGTGTATAATAGCAGCCCACCACAGTGGAGAGGCCCTTTGCATCATCCCTTTCTCGAAAGGAAGACAGTGATACACCTGCTAATTATCATCTCCAGCTGGTGAGTTAAATGGAGATGTGTTTTGTGGGCCACCTCTGACCCTCTGCTCTTTACTTGACGCACTTCAAACCCTGTTGGGGAGTCCATGCAGTAGAGTTTAATGAGGCCCCGTGTTTGCCCTCTGCGGGCCCTGTGAGTTGGACGCAGCACTTTTATCCTGAACCATCCTCCCTTGATGTAAATTGAAAAGATCACAGCTACGGGGAAAAGACCTATACTGGAAAGGCCTCTCTGCATAGATTATGAATATCATAACTCAACATCAACCCCCCACCCCCCTTCCCCCACTCTCTCTTTTCCCACCCCCTACAATACCATGCTTATAATTGGACCCAATGGGGGACTCTCCCTTTGATCAGATCATAGGCTGAGTGACTTTACACTAAAAAATGTCACTGCCAAATAGGTTTATCACCTGTAGAGCTAAGCTCCCTTCTGAAGCCCCCCTGCTCATGTCTCGTTAGTGATACTCAAAGTATAATAGTTAATTAGTCTGACAGATCAATTACTGTTATTGCATGCCTGATGAGACGCATGTGCCACTATCAAAAACCCTATTATTAATTTGAAGTTTATCGCCACAACTCCTTCCGCATGCAAATAAAGCAGTGGTACGGAGAAGAATATACAAGTGCATTGCTGTAATCAATGCATTTGGTATAATTTGAGACTTTAGCTTTCAAGCGTTTGTACATTTATTTTTTTATCGACATTTTTTGTAGAGCAGTTACCGCGTCTCATTATACGTATTTACATGCTGATGACTGTTGTGAACACAATAACTTCTTGTTATACCTCCTCCTTACTGCTGCCTGCTGGGTATGCTCTCCCGTGTGTGAATGACAGTTTGTTGTCTTTGATTTTTCAGAAAAAAAACGGAAGACGGCTTAATGGATTGTTTGGGGAGCTGAACAGTTAATGCATCGACATGAAATATTAATATAGTGGCAACTTTACATAAACATAAAAGCACTCAGTCCAGTGTGAATATGGAGATGACACGTGTTAATTTAGCACTGCTAAACTTTCTGTTTGATTCTTGTGAGTATTCGCAATGGCAGCTCGGGGACGCCATGAACGAGAAAGAATGCCCCAGCAGAGATGAACGGGACAAAAAGGGGATGAAAAAAAATGCTCAGAATGAGCAGCACAGTAGTGAATGTCCTTTGAATTTACAAATACATGACTCCGCTTGCCTTCCAAGTTTTCCTCATCATATCATCCATCCGAACAATGTTGGTAATGATTTGATGCAGGGTGCCGTCTCTGAATGCTCGATGAAGCCTCTTCTTGTTTAGTATTCAGTTGAAGGCCTCTTTGACTGAGTTAAGGGTTCTGGTCCTTGCTTGATATTCACTGATGAACAAAATCAAACTGATTATTGATATGCTAGGTGTTGAACTCAGAATGCAGGAATGTAAATGAGGCTTTAGCGGATGGTGAGCATTGCAACGTTCTCAAAATTAGTACACTTTACCTTACATGTTCCATGCATTGATTTTAAAGCTCAGTCCCTGGAGTTGTGTTGGTGCTACACTTAATTGACAGCTAAAATGTCTGCTACTGGGGAACTGGAGAATCCATTAGTTTACTGCTAAAATGTTAATAGTGAATCTGATAAAATTACTGATGCACAGTTTTATGGAGAATCTTTCGGTTTATTACTACAATGCGTTTGAAAAGTAACGCCATTCTTTTTTACTTCATTATGGTGAATTTGTTGATGTACTACTAGAAATACAGATTTTATGAAGAAACCATTGGTTTACTGCTAAAAGTTTGAATTTTATCAGCAATCCTTTGATTTATCTCTAAAAATCTGTGTGGTAAATTTGTTTGTGAGAGAATTCATAAATGTGTACTGTAAATTCATTGGTTTATTCTTCTAAATATTTTATGGTGAATCTCTTTATGCTAGAAATTGTTTAGCTTTTATGGTAAGTCTGACTTTCACATCTAAAAATTATTGCTGACTCCACTGGTTTATGGCTAATTTTTTTAGGATGATTTCATTGAAGTGCTTCTTAAACTTTAATGGCTTTTTATAGTGAATCCATTGATTCATTGCTCAGCATTTTAATGATCTTTGAAAACTAAATAGAATCAGTGCTCCTACTGTTTTGTGAATGGCCTTTCCGTGGGCCCTCTGAAATAGGTCAAATAGTAAAACCATTCCATGCTTCCAGTATGTTTAGAAAGATGGCTGAAAGTAAGGCTGGTGGCATGGAAAAATAATTAAAGCTTATGTATGTCAAGATACTTTTTAGGATGGATAGAGGAGGTGAAGAAGAGTAGAATGCCCTGTCAAAGTCTCTTTGCTTTCAGTAACCTCAAAAAAAGAGAAAAAAAAGAAAAGAAAAAAAGCCGGCTCCACCCCCACACACCCTGCCATCGCCTCAATTAACAGAGCAGCAGGTGCTCTCAGCAGCACAACAGATAAGCTACAAGCGGAGTGAAGAGGCTTCTCTTTATTTCTTTTCTCTTTCTCTGCTTTTGGGGGTGACCTGTAAATGTGACACTTCACACCCTGAATGGTTTTGCCTCTTCCCCCACCAATTTCAAAGGTGTTAATTTAACTCTCTCTCTCTCTCTGTCTCTCTCTGTCTCTCTCTCTCTCTCTCGCTCTCGCTCTCTCTCCCCCTCTCTCACAGGTTTCCATTCTGAAGAGTAAGCTAAAGAAGCAGTCGACTGCTACAGGCAGTGGAGTGGCTCAGGCCTTCCTGCGAGCGCAGGCCGCTCTGTTTGGTTCCTACCGAGATGCCCTGAGATACAAACCTGTAAGATTTCTCCCAGTCATCCCTTTTCTCCTACTGTCAGGACCTGTTCCCCTGTCAGTGCTTCACCAGGGCTACACAATATGTGCTTTATAAATCTTTATAGGAAAATTTGTCTTTTGCAATAACCATCAGATCTTTTTTTATTTGCATTTATCCCGTAGTTCTGTTCTAATGATTCAAAAATGATTTTGGTCAGAGTAATGCAGGAAGGATTGCAACCATTTCACCATTCAGTCATTGATTTATATATTTTTAAATATATTGCAAGCCCCATCGCAATTGTAAAGTGTAACAATACTACTAGTATATCACACAGGCCCATATATTGAAAATCAGCTCGCCTTTTCAACTTGGTTCTGATTGTTGTGGTTCGGTTTTCTGTCTCTCCTTGTTAATCCCTCAAACACCAAAGTCTGGTATGTAGGCTGGTACTTCATTCGCTCGCCCTCTTAATTAAGTAACAGACATCATTTTATAGTAGATTATGAAAAAATCATAGATATTACTTAATAATAAGCCCAGGGTTTAAATATTCCTTGTCTTTCTTAACAACAGTGATATATATGTCATTTGTCTAAATTGAAACAATGTGTCAGAAAGACCACAGGTGACGGATCTTTGGAACTTGAACGGCCGTTCAAACATTGCCAGGCAGAGCGGCATCTGTAAGCAAAGAGAGGAGGAAAGAGGGGGGAAGAAAAGGAAAGGAGAAATGGGTGTGAGTTAAGGTGGGCCAGTCTGTATCAGTGAAATGTCAGAAGTTGAAAAGCCAGGACAGTCTCTTTGAAGCCTCCTTTCAGGCCTGGCATGGTATTCTTCTCAGGCCCTTCTCAACTCCTGAAATGCGCCTTTCAGTCTCAAGCGCAGTGTCTGGCAAAAACAAAGTATGCTCTCTGTTTGTCAAATATGGCTGTCTTTGTTGGAAAGGGTGAGAGTAATTGGTTTGTGTAGACCCACAGCGTGAAGATACATAATTGATGTTGCAGCAGTGGTGTGTACACAGGCTGACTTTTCTCAGACACAAAAAACACTTGTGTTAAAAAAAAAAAAAAAAAAAAGGCGGGTTTGCACAACTCTTAACCTTCAAAGCACTGTCTCAATTGAGCACGGCGGCATCAAATCTTTATAGAATTGTAATCACTTTCTCTTCTGCGAGAAACACTCGACTTAGCTTTAGCTTCAGATTTTGAAAGGCCTTCCTGTTGGTTGAAGGCACACTCATGTAATATTTAAAACGTGGGGCTTTTACCTCTTAGGTCTGCCATTGTTATTTTAATACAAACTAACTTTCATGTGAACATCGTTATCGTGTGACACAGCTACAGAATTTGTAAGTGTAATTGTTGTGTTTTGATGAATTGGTTGAGAGTTTTCATCTCAACAGACGAAACAACTTGGTAGCTACAACACTTCTAACTCAAAGTGGTTTTCTTCTAATGTCTGAACATGATTTAGAAAGGTCTCGTGATGATGGTTAAATAGATTTAATAATATGTAATAAAAATTATTATAATGTATTTAAGAAATGTAAATATTAATGTAGGACATAGAACTCAAAACAGTACTCTACAGTTTGAACACCCAAATGACATTTTGTGGAGTTTCTGCTTGAAAATAACATCCCCTACAAGGAACACACTTAAATGAGGCATTTTCTGGTATTTTAAGTGCACTATTTCCATTTATTTGCTGAGTTTAACATATTAGAACCAAATATGTACAATGTGCCAATAGCTTTTGCACATATTTCTAATTTTTTTTGTTAAATTCTGCAAATATGTAGTAGTATTTCATTAAATTGTGCAGAAGTGTGTTCTCTGGACAGAATGAAAAACACGTCATTTGACCAGGAATAGCCACACTTTTGTACATGACAGTAGCTGCTCCTGGACTAATTCAGATTAAACAAGACCAGGACAACTGTGCAAGCTAACTGTACTGGTAGTAGTGATAATGTGTAGAAAATCAGATAAGCGTTCTGATAGTATGGGTAATACAGTTTATTACTAAGATAGCCTCTTTTAAAATCTGAAATATAACAGAAACACTCTAATAAACAGTTCCATCATCCCAACACACATTTTATATTTGTTATATGCAGCATGATATCGATATGGTTTACTTTATGAAGTCCATATGGCTTTACACCAGCAGCCCTGCAAAGCATTGAAGTCTAACTGAGCTGCAAATGAAATAGTGCAGGCAAATGATAATGAGCTCCCATGCAAGCGGTGGCAATCGCAGGTTTACTGTATATAGGTCATTAAACTCTGCTGTTGAACTAGCCTGCTTCTGTTACTGATCCTTGCAACGCGTCTTCTGTTTCTTTTCAAGCTTGTCTTTTATTAGCAAACGCACATCAGCATCTCCTGCAGCTGGCTGAGTGCAACTTACACTTATGTCTGACAGATCTAAGACACTATCCTAGCTGTTGTGTATGTTAAGTTAATGAATGTGCATATGGGTCTGAACATCATAAGAGGTAGGTGGAAATAGCTCACATTCATTTAAAGGAAGTGCCTGGTGGCGGTCATAGTATCTCATCCCTAGATGAATCATACAAAGGCTGAAAATGTGCATATTCTTGTACATTAATTTCCTTATTTACATACCCATATGGACCTTAAATTAAATGTCTCTTGGTGGCTTTTTATATATTTTGTTCGTGTTACTTGAGAACACACTGAAATGATGTAATTGATGGCAAGGGATTGTGGTGATGGCAAAGTCAGGGTAGATGTGGGCAAGCTTCAGATTTAGCCAATCGCAGCCTGTAGATTTTCATTAAAGTAAGCTTCATTCTTTCCCCAGGGAGAGCCAATCACCTTCTGCGAGGAGAGCTTTGTGGCGCACCGCTCCAGCACCATGAGGAATTTCCTCGAGATGGCTGTAAACCTGCAGCTCTTCAAGCAGGTATGGCACAGGCTGCCTCAAGCTTCTGCTTGAGCATAATTCTGAAAAGAACACTGACCCTAGCCGAATGTCCACTTATGATATTTGTTTGGGTTATCTGCCAAAAACTGCCATAATTCATTTTGTTTTCCAACCTTTCTTTATCTTCTAGAGTCAAACAGGCTGTTTTTGTTATTGTGCTTTTCAGACCGATGCGTGTAAATAACATCTGTTCTGATTGGCTGCCTTGTATTGTTCCTCATTCAAAAAAATCCCTCTTAAAATGCTCCTTACAACTTCAGCCTGAATAGACAGAGGTAAACTGTAGGCTGAATAGGCTCATTTTCGTAAATGAGTTGGTTTTCTTAACCAAAAACAATTTCCTCTGGGATCAGTAAAGTTTCCTGATTCTGATTTTTTTTTTTTTTTTTTTTTTTGCGGTTTCCATACAGGGACTATATGATGTGAGGGCTGAACACATCATGATATATCACCAATAAGCTAATTTTACTCATGCTTTTTGATTTTTTTTTTTCTAAAAAGAAACTAATCCAAACAGATGCACTGAAAGCTTTATTTAGGAGTTTGAGAACTTTATCTCCACACTTACTCACTCTAATGGATCGTCTCTTTTCTTTTCCATTTACTTTTTCTGTGCTTATGCTTTGTAAAATTCTTTATTATTATCTATATTGTTTTTTGTTTTTTTCTGCATCATTCCGAGGATATTGCAAAGAATATTTTCAACAGTCATATTTATTGTGTAAGCTTCACTTCTAATTTTCACTTCATATTTAAACAAATATTCTAAACATAATAAAGGACAGATACACTGAAACCTATGATCAACAGTTTAAGATCATAACTGTGCTCTCAAAGCATTGTGGCCATTTCTTCTTCTTTTTCCATTTGTAGACATGATATTGGGTCTCTGCCTTCCCTTTTCACCTATTTCTCCCTCCGAATCAGAAAAGCTTTAATTTATCCTCTGGAAGATTTTGATATGTACTTAATCGTTGCCTTTGTCTTCGGTGCTCCTTCCACATAACTTTTTCTCGAAGATCCAGATAGTGACCAGCAGTTCAAAGCCATGCGCAGTAGCGCGGGGAGGGCCGTTATCTGTTGGCCAGCCGTACTGAGAAAGGCCAGCGCCGCCGTGCCCCGTTCTGACCATGAACCGCATCCGCTCGGAGGCCAGTCCTGCCGAGAAACGAGCGGAGGATAGCTGCCAAGAGAATGCGGGGGAAGCCTGTCAGCATCGACCTGCTTTCTGTCTCTGACCCCCCCATAACACACACACACACACACACACACCACTCTGCTTCTGCTCTGACGCTATTTCATGTTCACACTGCCTGCGAGAAAGTTTCATGCACTCGTGCTCTCAACACACACACACACACACACACACACACACACACACACACACACACACACACAAAAACATACACACACGCACCCGTGTGCCCTATTTTAGTTAACTGGCACAGTTTCTTCGCTCTCATCACGTTAACCATTTAGTGCTCCTGTGTAGGATGACGATGAAGGATTTTTTTTGAGTGTGTTTCTAATTGCAGCTTTGTTACTTTGCTATTCCTTTTTTCTAATTTATATGAACAGTGCTCAGGTCTGTTCTGTATGCTGCTGGGCATTTTTTGCTGGATTAGCATGTGTCTCTCATTACTGTGTATACTAACAAAGCGTTGCCAATGTCAAGAATATTTGGATCTTCTTGCATATATCGTCTGGCCAGTAAATTCAGCTTGTATTAATTTTCCACAGATTTATTAGTATCAGCTAAACTCCCTTTCTGATATTGTTAGTCTGGCTGTTACATCTGTTTTACCACCTTTATTATAAAAATAGCAAGCTGAATTGATAAACTTGATAAACTTTAGGAATGTTTGTGGATTATCAATGAACCTTTAGAACAAGAGCAACATGTGATAACAAAAAATCAAAAACCTAAATAAAAGTAGAACTAGAAACCAAATTGACACCTACAAAACTACTAAGAACTCTGGGATACGGCACTGCACACTTCACTGTTTATATAATTCTTAACATGTGACGAGTTCCTGCCGTTTGTTGTGTTATCAACTGAAAGTTCTTCATACCAGCCAGTAAAACACTGTTTAACCAGTACTGTTGGGGTTTTGGCCACATAAAATCATAGTAGATAATATTATGTCAGATTATATCAATATGATATCTGTGGTATTGGTTGTCATCATTTTTAGGACAGTGAAATTGGTATCAACAAAATATTCATATCGGTCTTACCATACTTTGTTCATTATACCAATAACTCAGTCACACCTGCTTCATGTTTGAAGCCAATTAACCTTTTATTTTTCCACATTGTAATGGTCAGTTGATTTGAATACAGAGCAAAATTAATGTACCCTGGTCACTGGTTCTGCCATGATAAACAAAGAGACAGAAAAGCCAGTGCACAAGATGTGTGTCCAGACACTGTAAGTGAGTAGCCAGTTAAGAGAACAGAGGTGCAGTGTGTGTAATGTGATCCTGAAGGAAGGGGATAAGTGGGGGATTTGGCTGGGTGCTAATTTGGTCTGATTATGTGCTCTAATTAGGGGGTCAGGCAGCACAGGCTGAGCCCTATGCTCTCGTCACTCATTAAAGTTGCTGTAATGAAGTTGGCCTCCGTCAGCTCCCAATGTAAAGCCTTGAACCCCAGAGATGCCTTACCTTTTACTGTGGAGAGCTACACTTATCCCATCAGAACCACTTGCTGCTTTCTAACACTCATGCAGTGTGTATTCAGCAGAAATTTGTTTGTTACATTTATTTTACATTTATGGCATTTATCAGACGCTTTTATCCAAAGCAACTTCCATTCCCTAACTACAGGGGACAGTCTCCCTGGAGCAACTTGGGGTTAAGGG
>JBBPCZ010000040.1:13108292-13125878 GCA_037974445.1 Brycinus macrolepidotus | reverse complement strand
ATATATAATTTGAGGCCTGTTAGTGAGTTGCAGTAGTACATTTTATATATGGCTTTTATATATGGATTCTAAACTTACAGTCAATACCACATTAGTGTCCTAAAGTAAAATATTCTATGTGTCTATGGCCTTGTCTCGTGGGAGGAACAATTTTCTGAAGCTTGTCGATACAGATAATTATCTTGAACTTGTTATGTATTGTAAGTGGAATGTGTAGCAGAACTACATTTATGAGAGTTTCCTGACCTGAACCAGTGGTGTGTAAAAAACATGAAACTGCAGTGCTGTGGGTTGTGCATCTCTGCTCTACTCAATGTGGAGAGAAGGTGGCCAGTATAAAAGTAAAGCTTATGCGGGAAGTCATTCTCTGGCTTTTTCTCAGTCCCGCATGCTGAACTCTGGGAGTCATTTAGATCTACAGGAACAAAACCCGCTGTACATCTCCCAGAGGAGATCGCTTCGCTGGAGGCTCACAGAGGCCTAGAGCTCCAAACACACAGCCAGCTTGCAGATCTGGTGGTCCCTGGCTAGGCGCAATAGGCAGTTGTATACAATACGATCTTTAAAGGAATAATTCAGCAAAAAATCACATTTTCAAAACTTGCCACTTGTTCCTAGATGTAGACAATCCGCAAAGTCATCTTTAGTGTCCAAATGTTACTTTGTTATTTTAGAGCATAAGCTGCAAAGATAATGCTGCTGACAAACACTAGAATTCAAGAGTCACCCAAATAATCCAATATGTTTCTGTAAAATTACACCATCAAATCTTCTCTCAACCCACAGCCAGGTCTTCTTTAAGGTAGAGCAAACTTGTCTCTGTGGTTTAGGGCACAGTATGACTTACTTCGAACAACATCCCTGCTATAGACAACCTTTTTCAAACACCACTGGGGCTGGTATTCTGTAAATAAAATTAACTGAAATTAGAGTAAAGTAAAATTAGAACCACATCCACACGGCTGCACAACCTTAATGAAGAGCTGGATGTGGTTTGAGCAGGTTGAGAGACATTTTGGTGATGTATTTTTACAGAAACACTTTAAATAACTTCTACAATCAGCCTCATATCTCCAGTGCTAAACTAAAGATAAATTTGGACAGCAAATGTCTTGGCTGGTCGACTACATCTAGGGGAAGTGGAAAATTGTGTAAATTAGATTTTTTACTGAGCTACTCATTTAAGTCACATTTGACTTCATTTTGTCAGGGACAACCATGAGAAGAGTGGACTGGTTTTGACATTAAGTTCAATGGTATTTATAAGGCCACAGTAACTTAACTGGGTTTCCTGGACAGGAATAGGCCATGTCTAGGGTAACTGACTCACGTTTTCAATCAAATCCTCTACATTTATTTCTGGCCATTGAAATTACTGGAAAAATGTCAGAAGTGCCGACTGTGTATATAGAAGGTAAATCGAATGTAAATCGAATGTAAATGTAATTCATTGAGTATCTCACTGTTTAATATAACGTGGAATTGTGTAATGACATTTGAATAGTATAGCAAACTATACTTAAACTTCATCCAAGTTAAATTTAGCCTTGAAACCAGTATTAAAGACACCAAGTTCTGGAAGCACTGACTACACTGTCATAAGCAACAGTGACAGGCAGGGGCTCGAAGGCCCTTGAAACTTCATTTCCAATAAGTTGAGCTTAGCTCATCACCTGTTCTATGTCCGTGGGCGTATTTCTGTGTGAATTGTGTGTGTGCGCGTGTGTGTATGTGAATGTGTGTGTGCCTTCCACCAGATGAACGACCCTGTCATCAGGATAAGCTGCTCCCATACATCTAGCCCGCGTTTTTCCGACCTGCAGCGACGCTGCCACCGCTCTGCTGAGTTGCATTTCGCGGAGGAGCTTGTGGGATCTTTCTGCTAACCCAGCACTATTCACTCACTCTGAAGGCGCACACGTCTAACGCAGAGCCACCGCCTCAGCTCAGACACACCGAATCCTCCGAGATTTATGCCTCAGCAGCCGCAGAACCGGCCCTGAATAACTGCACACACCATCTCCCCGTCGCATGATTTGTGACTTGTTAAAGATGAACTCTGTAATAAACTTAATCTTCAGGTTCAAATCTCTTGCCTCACACTTTTGGTTGGGATATTACATCAGTTAATAGAAAAGAACTGAAATGGCTCTGCTGGACACCAAGCTGAAAAAACACTTTTTTCAGAAAGTCCTTTATAAATCATCTCCTGGTGCTCAAAATATTAGGGGCAATCCTCTATTTTTTTGTCCTTCTCAACAATTTGGCCAATGCTAATTTTGACCAACCTGCTAGGTCTCAGTCTATCACACGTTGCCACCAACGCTGAGACGGTGAAAAACAACAAGGGTGATTGCCATGGAATTAAAAAGTCGGCCATGGAATTGAAAGTAAACTCATGGGGGAAACTCACATCAGGAGAAGAACTGAGCAGTGATGCTGCATTAAGTGGAACTCCTCTTCCATTACTAGAACTGCAGGGGGCGCCGTCACAGTAGTGGAAGGGGTTTCGTTAATTGAATGTGTCTTAGAGAAACGCATTCACGCTGCTATAACGAATGAGTCCCAGACCACCTCCTGAAGTGGTTAGAGTGATTTTTGTAGCTTGCACTTATCCAGATATATTCCTCCTACTCAAGATGCAAGAAGTGTCCAGGTGTGAACGGGGTCTTAGACAGGTGTGACAGTCTGGAGCTTCAGCACTGGATGCCCTAAATTGTTGCTAATTTAATAGTCAGCCTGGTTTAAAAGGATGAACTGTTATAGGCTGAATATGGTGATATATGTAAATGACATCACAAAAACAATTAATTTTGAACTTGCAGCTTAGTTGCCATACGTGAACTTTACATCTGACATCAAAAATAAAAAGGGTGGAGTTTCCATGAAATGAGGTCTTTGATAGGAACAAAAAATATGATGTTAGAGTAAGAACCAGGATTAAGATTAGGTTTTGGGTTCAAGTTATGGTTGGGGATAGAGGAAATGTTAAGGTAAGACACTAGTCGAATGGGAGTTAGAGACAGGTAAACTGTCACCAAAAGCACCGACTGTTATTTAGATAACTGAGGTGAAAGAAATGTCACCCCACAGGATCCTTCTAAGAAGGCGTAAAGACGTATTTGTAGGTGAGCATCCATGAGATCACGCAGAGTTTCAGATATACAAGCAGGTCTACTGTCAGGTGACGTTTCTCACCCTCCCGTGTGTATCCCGTTAGTGAGGATTAGCAAAGAGGCTATCTTTAAGTCTCACGCTTGCATCCTAAACATGGGCTGAAAATGTAACAAAGAGTTCACTGAGTTGATTCACAAACTTAAAGGCAATAGCTTGGCAAAAAAAATATATATACATTTCCCCCTCCAAATGTTCGCCAGTGTCACATTTAGCGTTTTTGATTCTTTAGTTTTGCACTGGAGCTACAAAACCAATGTAGCTGGCTCGCAATGGAAGCTTACACACCAATAAGCGGAGTGGAACCTTCAGGAACTTCTAGATCCATCACTGACTGTGAATATAAGCCTAGCCAATGGAACTGAACAGCAACAGTTCAATACCAGTGCTCTTTAATGAAGGAATTACTCTGGAAATGCTTCATACAAGGTACAGTATATGTTAATACATCTCTTACAACCTTCAAATGAAACTTTAGTGTGTTTTTAATCTCGAACGGCCACCCAAAACTATTCATGTGAAAAGTTGTGTGTTTGGTGGTAAAACACTACTAGAATAGCATGGGATGCTGAAGAAATGAACACTGTCAGTCATCACAGTTTTGCCTCAAACCTCACAGAGCAGTTAAACAAAATGGCTTATGACATTTCTCAGAATGTATGACATACTTTTTCCATAAAAATGGGCAATTCATACAATATTCAGACTTTTAATACTAGCAGGTACTACTATTATCTATGAAGCCATCCGCTTCCATCAGTTTTTTGATAAACTCCTTGATAAACCCGAGGCTAAACCTAATAAAGCAAACCTCAGACACTAGAAATACCTTAAATGATCAACTATTTCTGATAACATTCATTAGATTTTAGGCAGTTGTCCAGTGATTGTGTGGTTTTACTATGTTATCTCCTGCTTAGCAATGATATCACACACTTTATATGAGCTTTTTTCTATCATTTTTGCATCTACTGAATGCTTTAACAATGGTAGTATTAGTATGAACCCAGTTTTCATTTAAACATCTTCCAATAAGTTTCAAGTTATTTTAAACTTGCACAGTAAATCCTTGCCAGCCTCTGGCGTTCAGCGGAGTCAAGATGGGCACAAAGACAGCGACGACACCCCGCAGCTCATTCTTTGACTGCATTTCGCTCGTGATGGTTTTGACGGGCCTGCTTCAGAGGGGTTGTCCTTCAAAATATGTGGCAACAGCATTTCACAGCACACAAAAAGAGACATACTACATGCAGAGTCACAGAACTCTGATGATGAACAACAGAGAAATGACAGCTAAACAGAATCTACATCCACAGAGGACAAATAACAGCATGAGCATGGACAGAATGGAAAGAAATGGTTTATTGGAAGATAACAACATTGAATGACACGATCAGAGAACTACAGACACACGACAAGAACATGTTCAGGTCACGATGACATAAAAACATGATGACATGTAACATACAAACAGTGTAAGACAGACGAATGAACACGAAAACTAGACTAGTAGAGACTGACAAGTACTGACAATTAAAAGTCCTATATTCAAGTACTGTGTTAACTAGGGAAGCACGGATAATGAATATTTACGGACGGTTCTGATTCTTTACAACCAAGTTTGATTTTTATAAGCCATTTTCTTAAAACTTGAAGGTCACACTGTGTGGGTTAAGTGAACACATGAAATATCAGTACTTTTTATTATATTCATGTGGGATATTTTAAATAAACCATAAACAATTATGTGCAACTATGTGCATTTTGAAGGAACTAATTGTTCTTAGCAGCCAGCTAACCCTGCTTAAACATAGCACAGATCTAAAGCTCATATACTCTGGTAATGATACGAACAGAGCTGATAAGGCACAAATCTAATCCCTTTTTGTCAAAGGCTCTGCCACAAGGAGCAGAAATGTTATAATTATGTAATTTTCTCCAGTGTGGACAAACTGATATAACTGAAGAACTAACAAATCCAAACTTTATGACATATATGTGATCTGTTCTATGAAAAATATGATGCCAGAGATAAAAAGAGATGATAATGGAGTGCCACATGGGCATCTTAGGTCTTACTGGTATTTAGGCAGCACAACTAAGGTCAAAGGTACACTACATTTCCATATTATTTCCAGTGGAAAGGGCCATATTTGTATCTTTTTTATAACTTTTTCATATAGAAAAATTATATAAATAGGCTGGAGTCCAGATGGGCTGTATGGAGTCAACATAGCTTAAAAAATATAACTGCACTGGAATGTGGTAAAGTGTATTGTGGAAAGTATATTGTTCACATATACTTAATGTTTACACTGTCTATCAGTTATGAAATATGAGTGTAAATATGATGGGCGGCTCTAGTCAGAGTGTCTTAAGCACACACAAACACACACTCATTTCATTCATTTTCCCTCCAGTCCACTGCTGGCTCACCTTCATCCAGCCGCAGTATGAGGTAAGACAGAAGCTGGAAGAGGTTTTGCCAGAGTAAAACAGCCACATAAAAGTAGATGTCGCTTACGTCGATCTGACAGGTGTCCCCCGCGTAGCTCAGCTCGCACACACAGTGGAACTTGTTGACCAAGTTGCGGCAGTAGCCGCCGTTCAAGCATGGGTTGGACTTGCACTCGTCCAGCTCTTGCTCACACCTGAATGCAAACACACATATTAAACAGAAGTGAAGGAAGATAGGCTTCAATTACTGAGTAGTGAAGCTTGAGGTTATTTGTACTATATTCTGCATTTTGTGGTAAATCCTCAGGAATCAAATGACCCAAGACAGTTTTTTGACACACACATGCACTATATGAACTATATGTATTGGGACGCCTGACCATTACATCAACAGGGACTTTAATGACATTGCATTCAAATACATAGAGTTTAATATGGAGTTGGTCCCCCTTTGCAGCTCTAACAGCTTCCACTCTTCTTGGAAGGCTTTCCACAAGAGTTTGAAGTGTTTCTGTGGGAATTTGTGCCCATTCATTCCAGTTCATCCCAAAGGTGTTGGATGGGGTTGAGGTCAGGGCTCTGTGTGGGTCAGTCAAGTTCTTCTACACCGAACTCATCCACCCATGTCTTTATGGAGCTTGCTTTGTGCACTGAGGCACAGTCATGCTGGAATAGAAAAGGGTCTTCCCCAAACTGTGTCCACAAAGTTGGAAGCATGGCGTTGTACAAAATGTATTGGTCTGCTGAAGCATTAAGATTGGCCTTCACTGAAAGTAAGGACCCTAGCCCAAACCCTAAAAAACAGGTCCCAATACTTTTGTCCACATAGTGTATTTCAGTCTGAATATATTTAAACGTAAAGGGACCATATTCTGCTTTTTTATTTTTTGCATTGCAATATTTTCCCTTTTTTGTTTGGGTTTATACATGAAAAATAGTCATGATTAATTTGTACATGACCATCCTTTATTTATCTTTAGGCTGTTTTTGTTACCGTGGTTTTAAAACTGATATTTCAATCTATGTTCTGATTTGCTGAGCCATCACCTGATATAAGCCTGCTATAGACTGTCAGCAGTAACAACCCCTGTGAGCACTTTACTTTAAATGTGAGAAGTCAAACATGAATGTGTTCCTATTTGTTATGTCACCACCATAGTGAATTTAAAACACTGTAAGAAACGAGTATGCTCTGAAATCCATGCAAACACTGCATAAAACTCAATTTAAAAAGTCAAGAATTTTTTTTTTCATGATATAGCGTCTTTATATCAAATGAACAAACTGTTACAACAGATCCCCAGAGAATAAAAGGATCTTTGAACAGAACTGTTGTTGACTGGAGCGTTTGGCACCATCACAGCTAACTCCACTTCAAGTGTTCCCTGCATGTTTTGAATGAACTCCTTCATTGTAACTCAGTTATGTTATTCATCTTAGCAGCATTTATTAATATTGAAAGTATGTTTTCCCTTCTAAAGAAGGACATCCAATTGGGCTCTTGGTCAGAGTGTGCACAGAGAAAGCGAGTGAGTGAGTGAATGAATGGCAATAAGATATATTCACCGGTGTCCAGTGAAGCCAGGTAAGCAGTCACATGTAAACGCTGCCTCAGAGCAGTTACCGCCATTAAAGCATGTGTAGTTCCGCTTCTCGTCCCCACAGATGGACACTGGGAGCTTGGGGCCTCTGGGGTGACAGAACAGAATAGAAAAGAAGAAAAGAAAAAAAAAATGAAAAGAAAAGATGAGGAGGACGCCCTCCTGCTTTGTAGAACCCCATGAGGGGCCACCGGCTGTCTCCCCATCCAGCACAAAAGAGGATTAACCAGCGATCAGGATAATGAAATTAGCATCTGAATGGACCCCCGACTGCCAAACAAGAGCATATTAAATCATCGCTGTACCTCAGGATTAACATCAGTTTAATATGGACTATACCAACAATGCCAGTGCACTGTAAGGCAAAAAAAACAGTGCAAATATCAGATTTTGTCAGATTTAGGAATATTGTAAATGATAGGATATTGCGAGCCTAAATAATGAGCACATTTTTCTTTCTTTGAACCAAATATGTTATAAGGGGGCTCACTTATGTCTATGTGTGATTAATATGAGTTTATGTTTCTTGTGGTGTGTGGTGGTTTGAATGAAAATACAGCAATAACTACAATATGCACAGAGATAAAGAAAGAAAGGAAACCGTTAAAAAAAACTTACATGTTCTTCACAACTATATACCAAGGAATTTCTTCAACCTGGTCGCTGTGAGAGGGCAAACAAACAGAAAAACAGAAAATATAATTCTTTTTTTGTTTTTCCACAAGAAAACTTTGCACCAAAGATGCCTCTCGCTCTAGAGAGGACAAAAGATGGATGTATTACATCTCCCCGCTGCCTGCGAAGCACTTTCAAAGCAGCTGCGAGGAAACGATGTGGCAGCGAGACGTGTTTACGAGATAAATGGTTGCAGGCATGCCTCTGATGCTGCCCTAAAGGCAAAGCACATCCACAGGGGGGAGCTCCCTCAACAGAGACACCATTATAACCATTGCTGCTTTTAAATGACACTTATGGCAGCAGTCATATTACCACAAATACACTCACACACATAAATAATACCATGAAAAACATTTGCATTTTCAGGCTAACAAATCAGTCCCCAAGGGCACACAAGTTCAATAAAAGGAAGCCACTGTTGTGCTTTTAAACAGAGATTCTTTGTATTTGCTTTTTGTCCCATTAAAATTTACAAAGGACAGAATATAGTTTTGTATTCTCTTTCTTAAAAACCACCACATATTACTTCAAGAGAATTTTTTTTTTGTGTGCGAGAGTGTGATTTAAGTTCTTGCTTTAGTTAAGATCAATGGTAGGTGTTAAGACGTGGGACCATGATTACCCTGAGCATGGAACACACACTCTAATGAGGTAACAGTGAGGATGTCTGAAGAGAAAAAGAAAGTACATCAAAAACAAAAAAATCTCTATGATAAAATCACTGCCCCAGTGGTCACTCTTCATTTAGGATGAAGTTTCCAAAGTCTGCAACGGAGCTACAAGACTAACGTAGATAACAAGTACAAATCTCAATTGCTTGGTAGCCACATTAGCCTGGTAGCAAAAGTATAAAATGTAAGAAACACTCATAACAAGTTCGCCTACAAAAAGTCAACAAAAATGAATGCTATGTCATAGGATGTCATAGTATCCATTAAAATGTACAAGTGTGTTGCATAACTAAAAATAGCTGCCAGATTGAAGCCTGTTTTTTTGAGCATACAGTTAAACTACTTGAGCAAGTATTTGTTCAAGGAAAGTGTGATGGTAAACAACACTGTTTGGTGGGGTACAAGCTTTCATTACTTGTTAATTACGTTAGCCTCTTATCCTGTCAGTAAAACTAAAGGAGTAATCTTAGGACACCATATATGTCTATAACCAAATCCTATCTGTAAATACAGCCCTAAAACTTCTCTCAGTTGTCTCATCCAGCTCATAATTAGGGTGGTACAGACTTGTTGATATGGTGTAGTACACATTATGACTTATCATGAGCTATAAAAATGAACACAACTTCACTAATGACTGGTTTTGCTACAGGCTGACATTTTGTTAATTTTTTCACAGTTCACCGTAAGTCACTTCCTAAGCCACATCAAGGAGTCTACAGCACAATAACGAGGAGCTGTATGTGGCTTGAGTGGGTTAAGAGAATTTTTGGGAAAGTATTTACAGAAACAATTTGGGGAAAATATTAATTTTCCAGTGTGGGTAGCAATGTTACCTTCACAGTTTCAGTTTTAAAATAAAAAGAGAAAATGTGGACACCAAACATGCCTCGAATGATCTGATTTAAAAGAAAAATTGCTGGGTTTTTTGCCAAGCGATTTCCTTAAATTATTCCTTTAGGGAGGACTGCTGTTGGGACTCACGTGCAGTATGGCCCAGTGAAGTTTTCTGCGCAGAGACAGGCGTATTTGTCAATGCCACGCAGGCAGATGCCACCGTTTGCACACTGGTGCTGGGCACAGACATCCACTGCAGATTCACAGTTTGTGCCAGTGTAACCAGCCTCGCAGGTGCACTTGTATTGCAGATCCTGAATGGTACAGTTGCCATGGTGACAGGGGTTGGAGGCACAGGCACTGGTGCTAATTTCACATTGCTCGCCTGTCCACTCGGTAGGGCAGGTGCAGTTGAAGAGGTCGAAGAGATCCTCACAGTCGCCACCGTTTAGGCATGGGTTGGGTTCACATACTTGCCCACCTGTGCACCCGCTGTGAAGTGATGCTGTGGATGTTATGTGGAACTGCTCCTTCTGGGTCTGTGGCAGCCTGACGTCGGCTGGACTGTAATACGGCAGCACTATTCCGCCAATCTCTACGTTACTCAAGCAGCCAATCAGGTTCCAACCTGGCTTGGTGCCCAGTCTCCCCAGCATGATGTCCACGCCCTCTCGGAGGAAGTCTAGGTTGCTGGCTGTGGTGTCAGATGTGATGGGCTCCTCCACATCATCCAGCAAAAGCATGGTCCACTGAGAAGAGTTTGCTCCTTCAGCAGTCATGAAGAGTTGCACGCTATGCCATTTGCCATCAGTTATGGGCATAGCACTTTGTAGGCTTAGCGGGGAGGAAGAAGAATTGGAGAGGGAGGAGGAGGATGACGCGGAAGGTATACTAAGCAACTCCAACACCAGCAGGCCATCCTGTACCAACACACTCACAAAGTTTGTGCCGCTGTGGGCGTGGAGTACAACTGCATTTTGCTTCCGAGTACGGATACTGAAGGAGATGTTTGTAAGGTGACGAGAGATCAGCCCGTTGCCACGGTACGTTAGTGTGATGTTGTTCTGAAAAGTAACATTGGAAATACCTGCAGGCATAGAAAACAGTTCAGGAAAGCTATCAGTTTACATAATGTTTCAATAACGCTTCTAACATATTATTTACGTTTGCTCTACTTTGAAGCATCTACTAAGAAAATGAATGGCTATTACACACAGGTTTAGCCAATCATTGGGGTTAGCAGTCATAGGGCTAATCCTCTTGGGTGGTAGTTAATCAAAGCAAACAACACTCAAAACTGACATTATGTAATGACAGCTGGTGACACATGTGTCTTTTTCTTCAGCTTCATCATATTTGCCAACCTTCACATCTTGAATTCAGGAGCAAATTAAGCGACATTAGCCTGGATCAAGAACTGTAGAAGCTCATGCTGTTAAATCAATCTGATGATGCTACTGTGGAATCCTACAGCTTGGCATAGCAGATGGATGTAAATCATAGTTAATCCAAAGCAGGCTAATCCTGTCTAGAACAAATCTGCCTCCAAAGAAGACTTACAAACACCTAACATATTGTGATATAAAATATATATTGTGATATATATATATGCGTGTGTGTGTGTGTGTGTGTGTGTGTGTTCAAATGGACGACTAATGAAATATGGGTGGTAAACAGAGATGTATTAAGTTTAAAAAACAATAATTATTGATAAAGATGGGTAAGAAGTCATAGTGTATCTTTGTTCTTTTCCATATAACCCTACTTTTTATGCCAAACTCACCTTGAGTGTTTGTTGGCAAAATGCTCTAATGCTCTAGACTCATCTCAGAACCTGATTTAATGTAGTGTCTAGCAAACTGCAGGTGCTCACGTTTGTGGTTATTTTGGTGTGTCTTCCAAATATATGTTGGTACAGAGGACACATCTGCTGGTATTTGTGGAGGCTTGGTGACCCCAAAATGCTACCATTTTCTGCGAATCTCCTACCATGATCCTTAGAGAAAATTCTGCCTGTCTAACAATCCTCTTGGGAAATGATTCTGTGGGAGGTAAGTAAGGGCACAATACATTTTCGTGCTCTTGAAGACAGATTAACTACAGGTCTACTGTGTTTGTAAAGTTCCTTATTATTGCCTTAATTGGCATTTTCAGGTGTGTAACTGTTTATTTCTAGCCACTATCTGATTTATAAAGGTCAATACACCTTTGATTTTATTTTATTTGTGTTTTCTGTAATCTTCCTTTAGTTAATGAATGAATAATGTTGCCTCTGTGGAACATGCATCAGATACATTTTGTTGGTACAAATTTCTAGAGAAGTCAATAAATCATTAAAGGTAAGAATTCTCTCATATTTTCTGTGTAAAATATGAGCTAATTAACCACAAAGACATTTTAGTCTATCTTTATCAAGAGTGCCAATAATTATTCAGCTCACTGTACGCTGGAGTAAGACCAGCCTACTCCTATTACTTCAAATCGCTATTCAAATATACTTAAATATATTATATTTTCAACTACTTTTCAATTTTCAAACTGCAGTTTTAAAAAGCATAATGATTAATGAATGAATCCTCAAATAAGAACAAAAATGCAAGACAGGTCAGTTTAACTTACAATTGTAGCCCTGATCAACAGTCCTGCATTGCGACTGGGGAGGGCATGGAAAGAGCTCACACCACTGAACGTCCTCACAGCGCTTCCCGGAGGTACTGGGGGGACAGGCACAGGTGAAATCATCCCATATTGAGAAACACATCCCACCATTCTGACAGGGGTTTTTCTATGGAGGAGAGAACGAGAGAGAGAGAATATGGAATACATAATTTAGGCAAGCATTTTGATGCTGATGCTGGTATGATATAAGCTTCCATTCTTTGATTCCTTGATGGTGCAGCTGGTGGCCTAGTGGTTAGAGAGTTGCTTCTGTGATCAGAAGGGCGTGGGTTTGAATCCCAGGACTGCTAGTGGCACCACTGAGGTACTCTTGACCAAGGTACTGTCCCCACACACTGCTCCCCGGGTGCTGCGTCAGTGGCTGCCCACTGCATCACTTGGTGAATGGGTTAAATGCAGAGAAAGAATTTCACACTGTGTGGTGTGTTCACGCGTGACTATAAGGGGCCACTTTACTTTACTTTATAGCTAAATTGGTCTTATAGCCCCAGTGTAAAACTAAATGTGCAACTTTTAACTACAACTATTCCTTGCCTCAACATATCTGTTGATGAGTTAATGATTAGGTGTCTTGAAGCAAGCGATAGTTAAAATTGTGCAATTAGCCTTCAGGAGCAGGATTAAGAAACAGTATGTCAGAGGTTAATCTAATAATTGATAATTATTATGTTTAGGCTCAAGACGTATGACTTGTGACCTACCATACATGTGTCATCCCCAGTGCAGCCTTCAGAAACATTAACCAGACTTGTTGGGCTGTACGACTTCAAAGGGGTGCTCAATGGGAAGAAAAGCAGTGGCTTGTCATTGACACGAAGGTCCTGGATGCAGCCTTTAAAATGGCCACCAAACACAGTTGACATGCGTGTGTCACCCATGCCAGCAACATAAACTATGTCCCCAGCATGAATGTGAACAGGGTAAACGTGCACAGGCCCGGACACAAGGTCAGATTCCAGCAGTCTAATCTGGCCCTGTTCGATAGATATGCTAACAAAGTGGATTTCACCATCGCTAACAGTGTTCTTGCCCTCTACTCTCTGGGAGTTAGCAGCCTGCACTTTGAGTCGTCCTTCCTCCAGCCACACATGGAGGTACTGGCTGGTACTGTTAGTGAGTGCAAGAAGCAGGCCCGACTCTCTCCGTGTACGAAGGAACATAGAGAGGGTGATGATGGCTGGATCAGGCTCATCGCTAACAGTGAAGACAGCGTAGCTCAAAGAGTCCTCCTGGCCAAACCTGGCAGGGATATATTCTGAAGGATAAAGGAAACAGACAAAAAATAAACTGCTTCAGATATATTCACCTATGATATTTATAATATAACGCAAATTTATGCTAGACTTCTGTCTTCTCATTTACCTTGAGGCTGATATGATGACATATATAAGAAGCTAATCGTGGAAAACTGTATGCTGCTTAGGCCAGTGATTTCCAAAACTTTTCATATTCTAATGTTTTTTCTGCTCAAACACACCCAATTCAACTCCAGGAATGCTTGTTGATTAGCTAATTAGGTTAATCAGGTGTATTAGAACAGGAAAAAATACTGTAAAAAACCCCCAAAAAAACTAAAAATACTGCAGGGCAGGGGTTGTTGGGAACAGCTGCTTTTGTCCATTCGTTTCTAATCCTTGGTACCTTCAAATGTGCTTTTTAGTGTCTTCCCTATTCTAACACACTCTTTCTAATCTCATTAAGAGCTTTTTAATTAATCAATGTGTTTACCCAATTGGTTTTCAGCCAGGAGAACACAAGAAAGTGAAAATCAAGGTTACTCCAGGACTATGATTGGGAAATATTACCACAAAACGATACACATGAACAAACTCATATATAGTCATTAGAAAATAGAAGATAAAAGTAGCTATGTCTGAACCTACAGTGATATTAGGGTGCAAATTTGGTAATTACCATTAGCACAGTTGGGCCCTTCATACGGCCGTCTACACTTGCACTGGTATCCTTGCCATAGGTTGATGCACTCGCCTTGATTTTCACATGGAACATCCAGGCAGTGGTCACGGTGGTCGCAGCCATGCGTAATGTTGATGGCTGAAGAACTTAACCAGTCCTCAGGCACCATCAACTGTGAGTCCACGTATAAGTCCCTCATGCAGCCGATAAAGAAACCAGAAAAGCCTCTATCTGCCATGCCTCCAATCAAAGTGCTCTGCAGGGCTGACTCCAACATCAATGATCTAGTTTCCACTTGAGCTGCTGTCCCACAATATTCACCTTGGCAGGGCTCCAGGAGCTGGAGCAGTAGTGTACCTTCACCTAGCACAGCCTCTACAGTGTGCCACTTGCCATCCGCCACATTCTGAGGTAACTTCAGGGCCCAGCCAGGGCCTTCCCCTTGAATCCCTGTTCTTAAATTTAGCAGCAAACGGCCATGCAGCAGCTCCAGGGTGAGCAGAGTTCCTTCACCTCCTCGCTGGAAGAGCACAGCGCTGCTCAGATCTGTCCGGAAACTCAGGGTGATGTTGGAGGAGTCTATAAGGGGCGTCTGCAAGCTCAAGAAACTCCCGAAAGACTCGAAGGAGAAGGCGGTGCTGGTCTGACAGTGCGAGCCAGTGTAGCCGGACAGGCAGAAGCAGCTGTAGCTGTGCAGCCCCTCGCTCAGGAAAGGCTTGCATGCTGCCCCGTTCAGGCACTCATGACCCTCACAGCCCACCAGCGGCTCGCTACAGTTCTGGCCTC
The DNA here is from genome assembly GCA_037974445.1 of Brycinus macrolepidotus. Lineage (NCBI taxonomy): Eukaryota > Metazoa > Chordata > Actinopteri > Characiformes > Alestidae > Brycinus > Brycinus macrolepidotus. The sequence continues at coordinate 13,111,078 of JBBPCZ010000040.1, read as the reverse complement.
CGTACAGGATGCCGTCCTTGCTCTCTAATGGGCAGGTGCAGATGTAGCTGCCAAGAGTGTCTTTGCACAAGCCACCATTATGACATGGAGCAGAAGCACAATCATCAATGTCCTCTTCGCACAAGGCACCTGAAGGGGGATGACCCAATATGGAGTTATGAAGTAACTGATGTTTGGTAAGAAGATCACACTTAAAGGTCCTTGTCCCTTCTATTTATCTTCATATCCCACCACCTCACCATGTTCCTTAGTCCCGTCTCTCAGTTAGAACTGTTTACAACATTGATAATAGTAACCAGGCGTCCAAAGTCTAATGCCTTTAAAAGCTGTCAGAGAGACTACTGCACAAAATGCTTCTTTTTCATAAAATTCTCATGTCATTGTTCCTTCTACTTGTCAGAGCTTTTGGATTATTAAACTGAACTGTTATATCCACAGTTTGAATCACATCTACAACGACTAGTAAGTGTCCACTCAATGTTCAGAATCTGAGGATATCAAACGTAGATAAAGAAATCTTTATAATAAACAAAAAGACACCATTTACATTAGTCTATATAAAGAGATGTCAACTGACTGACATTCAAGTTCTTTGCATAAGCACTGTCACTTAGAGCCTTTCTAAAGATCTTTTGGCAAAAAAAGGTACAAGACGGTACTACTAGCAGAGCATTACTAAATACAACACAGACCTCCTAGTATAACTAAGCACACATAACATGCCTATTTACCTAGTCTCTGGTTAACTGACTAGACTAGAGACTGAGACGTTACCTGAACTAAGCAAGAGGACACTCCAAACCAAAATGACTTCTCTCCTCATACTGCTACGGATACTCTAGCCGATCACCAAACTTTCATGCGGTCACTTTATCCATATTGCTTATGGGCCATCCCAGCAAGGAGCCTTCAGTGCTTCCTGATGCAGCGCTCTGAACAAAGCCAGGTCCTAAAGGATTAGTCTAATGCTAGTTGAGCATCTTACAACAACAAGACCCATTTATAGACTGCGCCTCCGAATCGCTTCCTAATCTGATCTACATTTCGCAGTGAGAGTAGCTGGAAAGAAAGTGAGGGAACAGCATGGCTTAAACAGGCAAGAAAAAGGTCAGTTTTATAGCATGCATGGCCAAAAGACATGTTCAGAGGACACACTTTATTGTACATAATCATGTTAAGATGGGATTACTGTAAAACAAATCCTGTTGTATTTACTGATTAAATTTATTAATATGATTCCAAAGATTGGGCCAACACTTACACAGTTGTGCCACTTGAATTGATTGTTTTCAGTTGCTCATTTTTGGGAAAGTATTCTGATGTTAGATAATAAAATAGAATATTAAGTCAAGACTGTTGTGTAGACAAACACCTGGCTTCTTACCAGTGAACCCAGGTGGGCACCTGCATACGTATCCAGCTGCGTGTCTGTGGTCATAGCGGTCAGGAAGCAGCGTCTCCGTCCCGTAGTATTTCTCCCAGGAGCGCTCGATGCAGATGGCTCCATTCAAACAAGGATCACTGCCACATTCATTCACATCCAGCTCACAGTGACGGCCCTCAAAGCCTGCAACAGAGAGAAGATGAGATAAAATCATGACCAAGATAAGAGACATTCTAGCATAAACAAATATGGCAAGTGTATGTCTCTCATGGGAAGAAAACACTACTAATTTGTGTATTGTAACTGGCAAATAAATTGAATTATTGTCTTTTTTTAGATAAAGTGCTGAGATATAGGCTGCAGTGAGTTAATAAGTGCAATAAGTCAGGCATTAGGTGATAACACAGAGCAATAAAGAAATTTGTTTCTTTAGTTTTTCTGGGTAGCACCATTAATCAGCATTATGCAAACTGCATGCCTAAATCATCACGCAATTTCTTGAATCTATTGATTTGAGAAATAGTCTCAAATAGACTTGCTCTGACCTTCAGAAATAGACAACATTTACAACCCTTGGCTGTAACTACTGCTTTCTCCCTCTCCTACATGTTCTGTGCATTTCATACAGCGGTGGAAAACTCTTGGGATTGTACTTTGTTATTGCATGTAAGTATGAGTTTGGAGGATTTGTACTTTACTCAAGTGTTATTCAAACTGAATACTTAATTGCATTTTCACAAGAAAAAAAAAACTCCTTACATTTTCATGTATAGCTTCAAAGTACTTGTTACAAATATGAAAGGCCATTCATCCCTTGTGCCTTTTTTCACATTCATATCCCTGTAAAATGAATTTGCCTAATTATTTTATGCCTTTTAGTCACCACACCATACAGAGTTTGTTGGAAAGAGTTAAGACAAGTCATTGGCTAGTGTGAGTTATCTAGAGTGAGATCAAGGTCCTGTAAGGTTAAAAAATAATGTTTTAAGACACACACACACACACACACACACACACACACACACACACACACACACAGGCTATCACTATAAGGGCAGGAATTGAATAAAACAAGAGACTTTTAAAAAAAGAAAATGCATTATATCACAAATGATCAAATATATATATACAGTGCTGTGCATGAACGCATTCAATGAACGGCGTTCATCGAACTTGTTCCTATTTTTCGTGAACGCTGAACTGAACAAATCAGTTTACAAATTATGAACATGTACGTGAGTGACATTCAGTCTCGCAAGAGTTTTACGACAGTTTTAAAGTTTGCTGATCACAGGCTAGCATGGCTGGTGCTTCGAGTTCGGACACCTCTGCAGAAGGCAGTTTGTTTAAACATTTGTGATGTTTGAGTTTTAGAGCTGTACATTTTCACTAGTTTGATAAG
>JBBPCZ010000040.1:13066120-13097134 GCA_037974445.1 Brycinus macrolepidotus | reverse complement strand
GGCACAAATTCCCACAGAAACTCCAAAATCTTGTGGAAAGCCTTCCAAGAAGAGTGGAAGCTGTAATAGCTGCAAAGCGGGGACCAAAGTAAATTAATAAATTAATGTCTATATTTTTGAATGCAATGTCATTAAAGTCCCTGTTGGTGTAGTGGCCAGTCGTCCCAATACTCTTGTCCACATAGTGTAACTTTCTAAACTACAGTGAAACTCCCAGTATCTATCTGCACATGCACTGATTTTATACAGTATTTTTCCCTTTTTTTTCACTCAAAAAGGAACAAATTGTTATGAATGACTAAAATGTAAAAAGATGTAGTAAAAAGATTACTTTGCTTATAAAAAATACTTGGGCAGAAAGCTATCGCTGTTGGGAAAATATCAAATGTTAAAATCCATCAAAATCTTGCTTGAGTGCATCAGTGTAGTTATGGCCGACCTTTTCTTGGGGCGCTACAGAAGTTATGCAAAATTATACAAACTGTAATAAATTTACCATCTCATTATGTTACAGTGCATGTTTTATAGTATTGTGACACATTTTCAAGTTATGCTATTGCAAAACTCTTCTCTTTTCAGTCATTTAGTTGTGCTTCCAAAAAACCCTGCCTATTTTCACAGTAACCTAACATTACTATAAGGATTGTGTAGCCTATTACATAACAAAAAAACATGTTGGCACATTTCCTGAAATCCTAATAGGTAGCTTTTATTTGCAGGGGTAAGGTTAGATTTGTTTACTTTCACTTTTTAAAAGTGTATGCTGTATTTACAGCCTGAAGACAGTGTCATTGTAAGCGTAACATGGACACCTGTGGAAGAGGGAGGTGTGAGAGAGCTCCTTAGCTTTGTTGCAAATGGCATCATCAAACATCAAGCAGTTTTGCTTGGAAAGGCAGCGGCTGCAAAGAAGAAAAAGGTGAGCATTTCCTTTGTACTATGAGAAAAAGGTGAGCATTATAAATTGTACTATGATATTTTCTGTGGCTTTTTTTTTGTCTGTGGTAAGGGGTTTCAGGAGGATAATGATGCTGTACAGTTCAGAGTTTTACCTGCCTTTTTTACTTGGCTAATTAAACCTTTTCAGCTAACTGCCACAGTTACACATGGGCACTTGAGGTACATTAGACAGGCTGAAGTCAGGAAAAAAAACCCTTTAATCTCCAGTGCTATGTCTTTAATTACTCTACCATGATCTACAACCCAGTGTTTCTTGAATAATGACTAATATTCTCTGGCATTTGTAGAAAAGTCTATGGGATTCAATCAAATCCAAGAGAGACCATTCCACATCTTCGAAAGGCGGAAAGGTGGCCTTAATGCCAGTAAAGGCAGTCAACAAGACATTTCATGTGTCTCGACAGCCCCAGTACACAAGGAATAGACGATCAAACCCTCTATCGCCATTGAACCAGGAAAAACTCTCTCGCAGATCGAGTTGCAGCAAGGATAGAAACGGCCACTCTGTTTGTCCTCAAGATCTATCTAAATCTGTTAGGGCTGATTTGGAAAACATACCCCTCCAGAAGAACTCTCCACTTGTTCTGCTGGTTCCAGCCAATAAACTTCTTGATTCTTCGGATAAGGCAGATATCTCCTGTGTGCCTCTACCTAAAGAAGTCAGGGTGCTGAATAAGACGCTGTCACCTATCAGCACTCCAGAGAGGTTTTCCAACCCCCTGATGTCCCGCTTTCAAAGTCCACTTCCTGTCATTGGTAAAATAGTTAAGGATGGAAGTCAAGAGCCAGGAACCCCAACACTATCTGTGAAGGATGCCTTGGCTGTTATTGAATCTGATCTAACTCATGCTGTGAGCCCTCCAAATGCGTGCTCAAGCTTCAATTTCTCAGATTCCTTGGAGTCTGAACACTTAAACACAGAGTGTGAACCTGAAGCAGCCGTAGGAACCGTTGAGAATGTTCCGCCTCATATTGATGTTGCTCAGCCGAGATTAACTTTTTTTGTCAAGTCGAACAAAGTTTTAGAAGACAAGTCTGGTCATGATGGCCTCAAGCCCAGCACTGCTGTTTGCCCTGCCACAGTTACCAAAGCTTTTGATACAGTTGATGATGAGCTGAATGAGAAATGTGTTAAATCCAAGAAGACACTTTTTAGTTCTACTACAGTCACCAAAGGCAAAGCAGAAACTTCTCTTGAGCACAGTCCTGGGACACGCAAGATAAGAACCTCCAGACGCAGACTACTGGAGAAAACCCCTTTGCTTTCAGATTCTAGCAACACAGAATCAAACACAGTTCTATCTCAAGGCGCCTCTGCTCTACCTGTCATCAACTGTCACCTGGACGTTGAATTCAAATTTAAAGTAACTTCACCACAGATTTCACCACAGCAGCTGATGCCACATCGGCCAACCCTACCAGATCGCTCTGCATACACTTTTGTGGCGCTTCAACCTATCTCTACTACTGATGCAGAACCTGCCGTTGCCACAATATCAGCTAGCAGTCATGTCCCTGAGATGCCGCCATCCAGTATCGCTTTTGACTCATTTCCTGTGCACAGTCGGCCATCAAATCAGAACAAAAAGAGAAAAAGTGAAGAATTTTCAAGAGATTGCTCAGATGATGTGGCAAAATCTTTTCAAGTGAAAAAAAGCTGTGCTGTGACGCAAGAACCCAAGAAACCATGTCCTGAAAAAAGGTTCAGCTCCAGGTCTGGACCAACACAATGCAAACCAGCTGGTAAGTAAAATGAAGTGCTCTGCGTAAAGATGTTAAGTAAAAAAACTTTGACAGTGATTAAGATCCTGAAAACAGGGTCTGATGAAGCATGTTCATTCAAAACATTTGTTGTCACGACTGCTTTAATGAATTACTTTGGATTACTAGTGAAATAGTTCAGAGCTCACACATAATGACCTTGGTTAGTGTAGACATGGAGATAGTACATCTGTGTTGTGTTTTAATGTTTATTTGTAGCACCACCAAGCTCAAGGAAGTCCACAAAAGTACCACCGAAGAAGTCCTGCCTAAAGTCAGCTCCACAGGGTAATGTTAGATTTCATTTCTTTTGAATCTTTGTTTATATCAAATTCATTTGTACAGATATTTGAATACTAGAAAGCTGAATTTCAGTAACTGAATATATTGCTTGTACAGGAGGACAGTCTCTGAAGTCATTCAGCACCTCAAAGGTGAAAACAGCCAAGGTTATAGCTGTGGCACAGTCCCGACTTACCTTCATAAAGCCTGCACAGACAGGTATACTTGTTTGTTTAATTTGTTTTGTTTTTTTATTGATTGTGACAATCCATATTATAAATGTACAATATTTTAAATAAATGACCTTTTATAATAGAACAAGGGAGGAAACAAAAACAGTAAAATGAAGTGAAACAATGTATATAAAAATAAGTATATGATTAACAATAATAGTGGAGAATACAGGGTTTCAAACTAAAAAAAAATGTTTAGATCTTCTGGGGAAGTATTTAATCTTTTCCAACTTAAGAAACAGATCATTAAACCAAAGTGAAACTGTTTGTGGATTATTGGATTTCCATTCCAGCAGTATTCTACTTCTGGCCAAGAGACATGCAAATGAAAAAATATCCTCCCTCTTATGTGGCATTACAACACTATCACCTCGTACTCCAGAAATGGCCATACGAAACGAGGGATTAATTTCTATTTTAACTGCATTAGACAAGGTTTGAATACTATTGACCAAAAATCTATTATTTTGGGACAAGATCAAAACATGTCAAGTCTGCCTTAGAACTCTCAACTATATGGGGTACATTTTTTTTTTTTAACAGCTTTGCCTTACCATAATGTAGTCGATGGAGAATCTTACCCTGTATTAAATTAAGGCGCACACAGGAGTATGTTTTGTTCACCCTAGCTAAGGCTTTATTCCAAGCCTTCCATTTCCTTTTCCCATTCTTCTGTGAACCTTATTGGTTGTTACACTTTTGCATTATTATTGTTGGAGATCATACTTTTTTAACTGTGATGGAACTGTCTAATAATTGTCTAATGCTGATTCGTTGGGTATAGTAGGGAAAGTAGAACAAGTGCATGAACACAATCAAGTCAAGTCAAGTAGGTTTTATTGTCATTTCAACCATACACACAGTATACAGTGAAATGAGATAACGTGCCTCCAAATAGGGTAAAGAGATGATTATTACAAATAGGGCCATAGCTATACACATCTATCATTCCTAGGTGCCTAAACTGAACCCACACTTTAAGAGCAACTGCTACAATTGGACATAATGTACATAGTAGTACATAGTGAAATAGTTACAGGATAGTTAAAAAAAAAAAAAAAAAGAATAAGGAAAGGAATGATGTTTTCATGTGTTCTATCATTGTTTTGCCTTATGTGTTAAGATGTTTATGATTTTAAGTGGTGTCTTGAAGTTCTGGGTACTATTTTGCTGTTTTGCAGAGATTTCCAACCTTTGAATCTTTACTCATTACCTTGGCCATAAGTCTATATCAAGTCCACAGGGATCCCAACTAGTCCATTTTCTTTTTGTTCGAGTGTCTAGTTATTTAACTCTTGTTGCATTTTAATTATTTTGACAGCCATTCCAAGACATCCTATGCCATTTGCTGCCAAAAACATGTTTTATGATGAGCGATGGATTGAGAAGCAAGAAAGAGGATTCACATGGTGGATAAATTATGTTCTCACTCCTGATGACTTCAAAGTTGCCACTGAAGTCACCAAAGGTGTGTCGTCTGTTAAGCAGTTGTCTTTTTATTAATTGTTTTACTCTTAAATGGCTTCTAGTGTGGAACTTCAAATTTCCCTTGTTTTTTTTTTTTGTTTTTTTTTCCCTGTGAGCATTGTTTATAGTTTTAAAACTATAGAATGTTCTCTACAGTCCATATGGTTCATATTTGGAAATTAAGCTGCAAGAACAGCCTGTTTTGAATTTGGTTCTTGTGGTGCCAAATATCACATTCGGCTATAGCTATAGTAACGAAAATAACCTAATTCTAAGGGGTAGAGTTGGAAAATGGCCTGTTTTTTCTGCATTATTAGACCTCATAGGGGATGCATACAAGAAATGTAAAATATGGGTCTTTTAAACCAGTGTATTTTATTGTTTTATTGAGTGAATAATTTGTGTGTTCACTTGTTTACAGACTTCACTTTTAGCTATGTGATGTTAATAAAATATATTGTTTTCTACAGTGAATGCCTTATCCCTAACTATGGGAGTTGAGAAGTTCAACATACCCAAAGCACCAACCAAGGAGGAGATGTCCTTCAGAACTTACACAGCGCGTCGTCGCTTGAACCGTCTTCGTCGAGCGGCTTGCCATCTCTTCACATCTGACAGCATGGTGAAGGCCATCCAGCGCCTAGAGCTGGAGGTAGAAGCCAAGAGACTCCTTGTGCGCAAAGATCGTCACCTCTGGAAAGATATAGGTATATGAACAGTGGCAAAAAATAATCTACCTCATGAAAGTCAATGTCACTATTTGTATAACTCCATGTGTATAACATTTCATGTCTAGTTTTGACATCAGCCAGTGTAGGCTGTTTACTACTAAAGCTGTTAATTATTGCAGCAGACTCATCAAACTCTATTATATTTTGCCTGTTTGTTTTATAATAACATGTACAAACAGCAACACCAACCTTAAATCATACAGATTTCATGTCAGTTGCTATAACCATTTTATTTCAAACTGGAGTTTGCTTCCCGCATGACATCATAACTTTGCACTTCTCCTTGTGATGAGAGGGAGAGGGATTGTCAAATTATCATACTTTTCTGAATTATCTTTCTTTTTGTGTTTTTTAATAGGTGAAAGACAGAAGGTTTTAAACTGGCTTCTGTCTTACAATCCACTTTGGCTGCGTATTGGCCTGGAGGTATTTTAATTTTTAGATATTTATAGGTGCCTTTGGGAAGTAAAAGTTGTCTTAATTCATCTACTAATTCTTTACTCATATATTTACTCCTGTCCTTCCATGCATACTCCTTTTCCAGACAGTCTTTGGGGAGCTGATTCCATTGGAGAACAACAGTGATGTTATGGGCTTGGCCATGTTCATACTTGGGAGACTGCTATGGAATCCAGACATCGCTGCAGAGTTTAGACACCCTAAAGTTCCCCATTTGTACAGAGACGGTAATTTTCATTGTAGACATGCTTTTCTTTTTTTATTCATTGTGTTTAACTGATGTCTGATGCAAACACCACTGTTTTGTCCCCCCCCCCTTCCCCCCCAATATAACAGGGCATGAGGAAGCTCTGTCTCGTTTCACTCTGAAGAAACTACTCTTACTTGTCTGTTTTCTGGACAAGGCCAAAGAATCCAGGCTGATTGAGCATGACCCATGTTTGTTCTGCATGGATGCTGAATTCAAGGTTCTTGTAACTGCAGTATTTGGCATTTAACACAGATGAGACAGAGTGAAACTGATGTTTATGATTTTACAATTGTTTTGTATTGTGTTTTTGCCTTAGACAACTAAGGATTTGCTGCTGGCATTTGCACGGGACTTTCTCAGTGGGGAGGGCATTCTTTCTCGTCACCTCAACCTTTTGGGCCTGCCGGTGTCCCACACCCAGACTCCCCTGGCTGAGTTTAGCTTTGCCGTGCAGAATCTTGCTGTAGATCTGAGATGTGGCATTCGCTTAGTGTATGTTTGAGTAGAGTACATATAAACATTTTTTTGCTGATGGTCTGCTATAGTGATTAAATGCACTAAACATTATTGGACGTGTTTGTATATTTCCACATGTTGGCATATTTTGTTTTCAATAAGTGAGAGCTTAAGAGAAAACTATTAAAGAGACAAACATCTCCAAAATCCTAAGAAATTAGTAGAATTTTATAAAGAGACAATACACAAGCATTTATTAATACCAGTATTAATATTATATTCAATTTATTAATCCTGTATACTTCAATGGTGACTATTGTTGAAACATTTTCAGGCGCATCATGGAACTCTTCACTCAAGACTGGTCTCTGTCAAGTAAACTTCGGATGCCTGCTATTAGCCGTCTTCAGAAAGTGCACAATGTTGACATTGCCCTGCAAGTGCTCAAAGAAAAAGGAGTTGACCTTAAAGATGAGCATGGTAGTTTTTACTTTATTTATAATGTAAATAATTATTTATAGACATTGATCTAGTAATACTCCAAACGTATCAATGCCTACATGTGTGTGTTTTGTTACTGGAAAGGTATCTAAATGATTTATCTTAATTTTTTTTTTTTAGGGGCAGGCATTGACTCCAGAGACATTGTGGATGGACACAGAGAGAAGACTCTTAATCTCCTATGGAAAATGATCTTTACGTTTCAGGTATTTTGACTTAATTCATTAGTTTAGATGTGTCTGCGCGTGACTCGTTCATGTATGCACAGAAAACCATGTCTCAGCGGTCTAAGGCAGTTTGAACAGTCCATGTGTGAAAACTTTAGTCTGATTTATTAATTCTTAATAATTTTATGAATTGTAGGTTCTAGTATCCTACTCTAATGTGTAGATGCAGTAGCTTTAAACAAGTAACATCAGTGTTTTCTACCAAAATTTAGGTTTGCATGACAGTCTTGATATTTTAGTTCTGGCATGACATTTTGTGCAGTTGTACTAACAGGGATGATCTTAATGCACACCATTAGGTTGAGGTTCTACTTGACGTGGAGCAACTCAAGGAGGAAATCGGCTTCCTCAAGAAAACCTGGAGAACAAAGCAGAAGTTGGCTTTGTTAAGGGCAGATAAATGTGCCGTGAAGAACTCAAAAGGAAGTCCAAGCTTTAAACAGTCCAGTGAGAAACTAACTCTGCTGCTGGACTGGGTCAATGCTGTTTGTGAGTTCTACAGTTTGAAGGTGGGTTGAAACTACCTGGGTATTTCAAGTAAAAATACTATTCAGTATTTGAACAGGAACTGTTTGAATATTCTTCAGTGATCTCCTTCATCCTTAGTTGAAACAGTTAATATGTTGCAGCAGTATACTTCATTGCAGTACAGGCAGTTCCCAGAAGTTTTGTTCGAGCTCAACAGTGTCTTGTGGTGCTTTGTTCTATATGGGTATTATTGGCTAATAGTTAATTATTGATTTATTTGGCCTTAAATAACACTTTCTCATTGTCTTTTCTCATTGTCTTGTCTTTTCTGTCTAGGCTGAAAACTTCACAGTGTCATTCTCTGATGGTAGAATTCTTTGCTATCTCATACATCACTATCATCCAAACCACCTGCTTGGTGAGAACATTCACCAGAAAACAACACAGACTATTGAGTGTGGCCATCGAGGCAAAGTGGAATTAAACAACTCATCCAGTGACTCCGATTGCTCCTTTGACTCGTTGGAACAAAATGGTAACTTTCGTTGCCTAACATTTATCTCCATATTACTTAATAAAGAATTGTTCAACTTGATTATGATCAGTATTGTTGTCAGAGAGAGCGAGATCAGTCATGCTCTCTTGGATGCATATCATCAGTTTTATGATGTAATTAAGAATTGTTTTAGACTGAAGAATGAGAACTGTTTTAACAGTTGTTTCTTTTTTCAGATTCAGGATCACCACCAGTAGACTTCAGGGTGCTACTTGAAAATGAAAAGAGTAATTTTCAGCTGGTGAATACAGCTGTATCATTCCTTGGAGGCGTTCCTGCCATGATTGCTCCAGAGGACATGTCTAACACAATCCCGAATGAAAAGGTATTTGTTTTGGGGGGGTTTTTTTCCCCTAAAAATGCTATAAAAAAAAAATATATATATATATATATAAATAAATAAAATAATAATCAGACTGTGATCACATATACTATAACAATATAACAGGAGCTTTATGGATTGATTGTGGGTAAGTGATATGACATGAAATGGTTATGCTGTTTGTGTTTTTTAGGTGGTTATATGTTACCTGTCTTTCCTTTGCACTCGACTTCTGGATCTCAGAAATGAGACTAGAGCTGCCAGAGTAATTCAGAGTGCATGGAGAAGGTATAAACTGCACAAAGACCTTCAACTCAGACAGGTAATTTGCACTGTCGAACACCTTTACCCTGTATTGTTCTACATCTGAATTTACTTTAATAATATTTTCCATGTACAGAAAAGGGACCTGGCAGCATGTAAAATTCAGGCTCTTGTGCGGAGCTTCATTCAGAAGAGGAGAATGGACAGAAATAACAGAGCTGCCACCGTCATTCAGGCCTTCTGGAGAGGTTACTCTGCCCAAAAGGAGCTGAGAAGAATGAAAGAGAAAATGCGCTTTGCTATTCAAAACAGAGCTGCAGTCCTAATCCAAGTATGATTCCTCTTTTGTTTGCAAAAGAAGTGTAAGAAATGTTGCCTCAGCAGTTGATGCATAAATGTATCAATATGAAAATGTATTTTTTTTTTTTTTTTTTTTTTTTTAGTAGTAGTAATTAACATTTTATTGTTTACAGATTTACTGCTTCTTACTATACCTATCCATACGTCTATCCATGAAAATATACAAAGCCATTGCTATTAGGTATATTTATTCATGTCATATTCACTCTTCTTCTTTTGCAGAAAACATACAAGGGATGGAGGACTCGAACATTCCTCAGAAAGAATCGTGCCTGCGTTATCATTCAAAAAGCTTTTCAAAATTGGTATAGAAGAAGAATGGCCCAAAGAGAAGCCGCTGCTGTGACAATACAGGCATGGTACAGAATGCAAAGATGTCAAAGAGAGTATCTGGCCAAGAAATCCACAGCTATTTACATTCAAGCGTTATTTAGGGGTAACTGCCAGAGACGCAAATTTCAAACTCTGAAGAAACAGAATCAATCTGCCATTTTCATCCAGAGTGCTTTCAGGGCCTCTCTTGTCCGAAAACAGATTCATGCGATGAGGCGATCTGCTGTTGTAATTCAGACATGGTATCGGTCCTGCTTGCTTGGGGCTGCAGAGCGGAGACGATATCTAGAAATGAAATCTGCTACGGTAACCCTCCAAGCAGCGTTTCGAGGATGGAAAGCCCGTACAGAAATGGCACAGCGCAAACACGCCACTCTTGTAATCCAAACTGCTTACAGAAGATTTGTGGCTCAGAGATATTTCTTGTCTTTAAAAAGGGCAGTTATCACTGTCCAGCAGAGGTACAGGGCTAAAGTGGTTGGAGAGAAGTTAAGAAAGGAGTGCCAGTCCCTCAAACTTGCTGCTGTAAAAATTCAAGCATTGTGGAGAGGGAGAGCAGAGAGGAAGAAGATTGACCAGCTTCATCAATGTGCCACTGTGATCCAGTCACATTACCGTAGATATGTGCTGCAAAGAAAGTTTGTAGCTTTAAAGCATGCGGCTTTGGTCATCCAAAGACGATATGAGGCTCTCAGGATGGGAAGAAAGACTCGGTCTGATTTTTTGGCCATGAAGAAAGCTGTAACTGTGCTTCAGAGTGCATATCGTGGAATGAGAACTAGGCAAGAAATGGTCAAGAAACACAAAGCAGCCACTTTGATTCAGTCAGCTGCAAGAGCATTTATTTGCCGTCAGAAACTTTTGGCTCAAAAAAGGGCTTCCGTTACCATTCAGCGGCACTACCGGGCACATGCCCTAAGGTGTTCAGAAAGAGACTTTTATGTTCAGCTCAGACAAGCAACAGTAAACCTACAGGCCATATATCGAGGCTCTAGAGTGAGAAGAGAGCTGAAGAAAAAGCATCAAGCTGCCACGGTTATTCAAGCATGTTTCAGGATGTATAAGGCTCGGGTATCTTATCAGGCTGTCAAATGTGCCGCCATCATCATACAGCGACGTTACAGAGCTCACATCTTTGGAAACCATACACGTGCATCGTATCTCAGAATGAAAAGTGCCATTGTAACTGTACAGTCTGCGTTTAGAGGGATAAAAGTTCGCAGAGATCTTCAAAAAATGCACCTAGCGGCAACAGCCATTCAGGCTTGTTTCCGTAGACACTCTCAACTTGTAAAGTACAGGAGACAAAAATGGGCAGCATCTTTTATTCAGCAGCGATTCCGGGCAAACAAGATGAAGAATGCTGTAGAAAAACAATATACGGCAATTAAAAAAGCAGCTTTGTGTATTCAGTCAGCTTATCGTGGCATGAGGACAAGGAAACGGATTGCAGAGATGCAAATGGCTGCAAGTGTTATTCAACGAAGATACAGGGCGTACAAACGATGCAATGAATATCAGGCACTGAAACAAGCAACCATCATCATACAAAGAAAATACAGGGCTAAACTTCTGGCCAAACAGCAGCGTGAGAGGTACTGCTCCATGCAAAAAGCAGCAATCTCTTTGCAGTCTGCATATAGAGGAATGATGGTCAGAAGAGAGGTCCAAAAGAGGCATGAAGCAGCCACGGTGATTCAAGCATGGTACAGAATGTACAGAGTAAGAATGGCTTTCCAAGCCATGAGACTTGCTGCAGTCTTCATCCAGAGACAATACAGATGTCATCAAAAAAGAAAAGAAGCAAGGGAAAGCTTTTTGAAGCTGCGTCACAGCACGGTAATCATGCAGGCTGTATTTAGAGGGAAGCGGACAAGGCGTGAAATTGCTAAGTTGCATTTGGCAGCTACGGTGATCCAAAGGAAGTATGTGGCTTACAAAGAAAGGAAAAGCTTCCTATCCATCAAAGCCACAGTTGAGCTTTGCCAACAAAAATGGCGGGCTACTTTGGCTGCAAGGCAAGAACGCAAAGCATACCTGGTTACCCGTAATTCTGTGATTGCAATTCAGGCATTTTACCGAGGAATGAAGGTTCGGAGGCAAATGCAAATTGAGCATGAGGCTGCAATAACCATTCAGTCGCATGTCAGGAAGTACATATGCAAAAAATACTACCTGAAGCTACTGTGGGCAACCAGGAATATTCAACAGCATTACCGAGCTAATAAAATGATGAAGCAGGATATGAAGTCTTTGAAGGAGAAAAAAAGGGCTGCCATTGTTCTGCAAGCTGCATTCCGTGGTATGAAGGCCAGGCATACTTTGAAACAAAAGCATCAGGCTGCCACTGTCATACAAAGTGCTTACAGGGCTCACTGTGCTCAGATTCGTTATTTATGCATGAAATATGCTGCCATTGCCATTCAACAAAGGTATCGCTCCACTCTCGCGGCAAGAAAGCAGAGGGAGAAATTCTTGAAATTGCGCCATGCTGCCATTTCTCTGCAAGCCTGCTTCAGAGGTCAAAAGGTTAGAAGGGAAATTATTCTGCAACACCAAGCAGCTGCACTGATTCAGGCTGCTTTCAGAAGACATAAGGAGGTAACAAAGTACCAGACCATGAGGGTGTCAGCCATCATCATACAGAGACATTACAAGTCATATGTTAAGGCTAAAGTTGACCGTGAGAAATACCATGTGCTGAAAAGGTCTGCCATACTCATCCAAGCAGCACTTAGGGGGTACTTTGTTCGACAAAGTGTTGCAAAAATGCACAAGGCTGCCACCATTATTCAGGCTGCTTTAAGAATGCACAAGCAAAGATCTGTGTTCAGGAAGCAGTGCTGGGCAGTAAGTGTCCTTCAGAAGAGGTTCAGAATGTGGAAACTTGGACATCAACAAAGGCAGAGGTACCAGCAATTAAAGGATGCTGCCATATGCATGCAAAAGTCATTCCGAGGCAAGCAGGCGAGGGGCCTGGTAAAACAGATCAAAGCTGCAAGGACAATCCTGTCATACGTAAGGATGTTTATCCAAAGACAACGCTTCATGAAGACAAAAGCTGCAATTGTGTTGATTCAGTCTGCATATAGGGGACATCATTGTAGGGTACACTATGCCAGGATGCAAAAGTCTGCAGTGCTAATACAGCAGTGGTACAGATCATGCAAACTTGTTCAAGAACAGCTAAATAAATTCAAAGGAATTCGGAAAGCCACGCTAACTTTGCAGCGTGCCTTGCGGAGAGTGCTTGCGAGGCGACTTGCAAAAAGGAGGCATGCTGCTGTCAAAATTCAGTCTGTTTTACACATGAATGTATACCGCAGTCGCTATTTGAAGCTGCGTTCATGTGCTATGATGCTACAGGCTCGTTACAGAATGTGTACAGCTAGGAGAACTTATTTGAGATACCAGGCTGCTGCCGTTACTGTACAGATGCACTACAGGGCATACAAAGCGAAATTGGATCAGAGACAGCATTATCTTCGGACACTGAAAAATGTCCGCACCCTTCAAGCTCATGTGCGTGGGTTCATTGAATATCGGAGATACCGAAAAATGAGAGCAAGTGCAGTTACAATTCAGGTTGGTTTCTTACATTTTGCCACAAAATGTTGATGCTTTGAAATTTGTTTTCTAACATTACATTAGGGCACATCTTTTGCAATGCAGTATATGCAGATATTTTTTGTCTCTTCCCTCAGGCATGTTACAGGGCAATGATGGAAAGACGCAAGTATCAGCACTTGAAGAAAGCTGTCTCTGTTATTCAGAAGCATTACAGAGCTTACCAGCTTTGCCAGAGGGAGCGAACACAGTTCCTCAAACTGAGGAGGTCTGCAGTTCTGATACAGGTAAGATGATGATACCTCTATATTAATGACTTAAAGAAGAATTTCTCCTGTTTTCAAAACTTTCTGTATAACTGAATTAAAATGTAAACAAGGTTTGTTGTAAAATGTTCTGTTCTACAGAAACGTAATGAGTCAGAATTGTTCAGTGGTGGCAAGGTGAACCCACTGTATGAAGCCTTTTATACCTCTAAAACCCACCTCACAATGTTATGAAATGGTTATGAATATGTTGCCTGATACGTTGCTTAACAGTAGTCAGCTTTTGTCCTAAACCTTTTATTATATTCATTCATGGCAGAAAGGCACATGCAAGGCAAAATATTGTCTACACACAACATATTTCTGATTTCGCTATTTAACTATCAGCATTACATCTGAAACACTCAGACGCATGTAGGTTCACTGGTTGTGAATAAAATGGATAAATTTGAGATGTGGATGTACATTTTGAAGTAATAAATGTCGGGAAGTTTCTCTACAATGAACCATTTCACATATAAAAAAAACTGCATAATTCAATTGTTACGCTGTAAATAATGGCAGAATGTTTTAATCTGTGGGTATTCCCCTTAATTCAAAAATGGTTCTTTCTAGAACATTTCAAACATTCTGTTCTCAGCACCTATTTTTGTTTGTGTCAAAACTGTGTGAGACGAACATGTTTGGTTTTGTTCACAGACTGGATTCCGCGCCTACCAGGCAAGAAAACATGAAGCTCAGACTCGTGCTGCGCTAAAAATTCAAGCTTGGTTCAGGGGCTGCCAAGCTAGACATAACTACATCTCAAAACAAACTGCTGTTGCAACCATTCATCGGTGTCTTCAAACTAGATTTCAGAGAGCAAGGTAACTTTTTTGTCCTTTTTTTTTTTTTGTTAGTTACATAAATAATGACTAATTATAAATGATCAATTTATAAAAATAAATACATTAATTTATAAACAGTTGCATAGTTAGGAATTATTACATTTAATAATGTGTATTTCTACTTCTTCACAGATTTCGAGCAATCCAGCACAGCGTAAGAGTTGTTCAACAAAGATGGAGGGAAACTCTGATTGCGAGAAAACAGCGAGCTGACTTCCTCAGAATGAAAAAGTCAGCTATTTATATACAAGCCTTGTGGAGAGGTTTTAGGGTCAGAAGGTCAATTAAAAAGGTAATTGTTTATCAGTATCTTCCTTCGCCTCTGATCATTTGATAAATGGATAGTTATTCTGAAATGCAGACAAAAAGGTTTTAAATGATACATTATTTCATAAATTATTACATAAATAGCTTTCAAACAACACTGGAAAAGCTGAAGGGGTAAATATTTTTGTATCTTACCCATTTCAGAATATGTGGTTAAATATTGTTTTGGTCTGTTTGCCCGACTCAAAGTTCATTTGTACAAGTGTTGGCAGCTTGTCATAGTGTTCCAGTAAACCTCTGCTTTATTTTTGCTGTAATACAAGGCAACGATTTTACTGCTAAAGTAGTCTGGAAGATGTTTTTAATAAGGTACCACCACAAAGTTTTGGAATTTATCAAATATTGATTTAAAGAGTCTTATTTAGATTATTTATTTATTTGTTAAAGTCTCTTGTTTTCAATTAATTTATATTGTTTAATATACCTTTTTGCCACAACGTAACCATTGTTGTTGATATGGCATTAAACTTAAACTACTACTACTAATTGTAGCCTAGTGGGTAAAACACTTGCCTGTGAACCTGATGACTACAAAGTTGCAGGTTCAAACTTTCTACCATTGTGTCCTTGAGCAAGACACTTAACCCTCAGTTGCTCCAGGGGGACTGTCCCTGTGACTAATGATTGTAAGTCGCTCTGTATAAGGACATCTGCAAAACGCCACTTTAACTTTACTTTACCTTTACTGCCAGTTATTTGGAATAAATGCTTTTGAGATTAGTTCAGTATATTAAGGCAGAGCAAAACAATTAAAATGACCTCATAACTTCAAACATGTATTTATAAGCAGAATATGGCTATTTATTTATGTATTTTTATTTAATTTAATTTAATATAGTTCTTTTTAGAATTAATGTCTATATCTAGAATTTACCATTTCTTGGACATCACTCAGTTAAATTCTTTTGTTCACAGGAACAAAATGCAGCTGTGGGGATACAGTCAGCTTTCAGAGGCTATAGAGCGAGACGGGCATTTAAGCAGAAGAAAGCTTCAGTTCTACTCCTCCAGCGCCGTTTCCGAATGTTACAACTTGCAAGAGCTGAAAAGGAGAATCGGCGCAGGAGAAATGCTGCTACTGTCACTATACAGGCTTTTTATCGTGGCTGGCTCACAAGGCGACAGGTACTTTTTTTTGGGTCTATTTTAAGTAGTTTTGTCAATAAATGTAAAGCATTAGGTTTGATTAAGAGATTGTGCTTCTGATACATCTCAGACAAGAACTAGACAAAATGGCCCACTTCAGGAAGCACTAGCACGAAGGGACACACAAACCTCTTATTTATAGCCACATGTGTGGCTACAAACACCCCAAGTTTTGTGTGGAGGACTGGGGAAGTCAATACGCATGTGATATTGTCAACCAAAATCATTGGGGGGGCGGGGGGGAAAGACTGATGTCTTGCTGTGTACAGTAAACCATTAATCACAATTAATAGTTTACACTGATTGCAGTCCTAATACACTTGTAGTATGTATATTTAATATGGTAAAACTTAAGCTATATTGGGGCAGAAGATTGTATGTTTTGCTTTTTAATTGTTTCATTTTGTGCAATTCACCTTTAGGTGAAGGAAGCCGCCAGCGCTGCGAGGCGTCATCGTTTTACTGCAGCTGCTTACCACCATCTGTGTGCAGTGAAGATCCAGAGAGCCTTACGAGCACACTGGGCACTGAAAGCTGCCAAGAAGCAGATCTCTTCAGTCATTTATATCCAGGTACTCTTGTCCTTCAGGCACAAAGTTTTTACTGTAAATTTTTTAATGTAGTGGTGGGGGGAAAAATCTACATGTTTAGATTTCATATTTCAGAATCTCATTGTTTAACACATTTTGGGTTACAGGTAAAAGCTTTAGTGTAGCAAGTGTTTGCATTTACTTCAGATATGGGAAGAGATTGTTGGTTTCCTATTGGGTATTTAACAATTATCAGCTTGTTGTTTATTTTGTTACTTATTTAAGGCTGTAGAGTGTGTAATGATTTTATAAGGAGGTTGGGCATAGATATATAAGTACTCCCTTTGCAAGTATTTTAAGATTACTGTGAGTGCCATATACCTATTATGTAATAATAATTCTTTTTACACATTAACTAGCTTCTTTACCTATCATGCAAATATCCACTTGTGTGTTTCAGCAATGGTTCAGGGCCAAACTTCAGAGGAAAAGATATCTTGAGCAAAGACGGAACATCATCACAGTGCAGAGAGCAGTTAAGGCTTGGTTCAATCATCGCAATCAAGCTGCCACTGTTATCCAACATGCAGCCAAGAGATTCCTTCTGAAACGTAAAAAAGAAAGACTGCGGCAAGGAATTACAAAAGCACAAGTATGTGTCAATTTAACAGCCTTATTTTGATATCTTATGTATGCTGTTTATATTAAGCTGTGATGACATCACCTAATACTGACCTTTCATCTGTTTCTCAAGGCTCTTTGGAGAGGTCATTGCTCAAGAAAGCTTCATGATACCAAAAAAATCATTTCCATGAGACATCGATTCAGGAAAGTCAATAGAGAGGCCAAAGAAGAAGACAGACTGTGTCACAAGACCGCAACTGCTTTGAGTTACCTGCTTGGATATCACAATTATGCCTACATTCTTGCAGCTTTGAAACATTTGGGTAATACATGTATAATTAGACTGCCCTTTACTGGACATGATTGAAAGTGTGGACACCAGCTAATATCTTGTCATTTCAACTGCAGAAACTGCAACCAGACTTTCACCGGAGTGCTGTGAACGTCTTGTGAAAAGCGGAGCAACATACACCATCTTCACCCTCATAAGAAGCTGCAACCGGAGTGTGCCGTCAATGGAGATAATTACCTTAGCAATCCAAGTTCTTCTCAATTTATCAAAAGTATATCACATCTCTCTCTATTCTTTTTCACCACAAAACAGTTCCTTTTGTTTTCAGAAATGCCTGTAGGATTTTGTTCATTCCCAGTTCTCTTTATTAATGATCTGTGTGCTTAACTTTTTGCTGCAGTACAACAGAACCATAGATGCTGTTTATGACGTGCCAGACTCCGTGGATACACTTTTGGATCTGCTCCAGATCTACAGGGAGAAGGCTGGGGATAAGGTTGCAGACAAAGGGGGCAGCATCTTTACTAAAGCATGTTTCCTGCTGGTGATTTTAGTACAGGATGAAGGGCGGGCAGTGGTGAGTATTGCCTTGACATCATTAGTCCACGATATTTTCATTTTAAACCTGGCATGTCTTTAAATTTCTTTCCCCCAATATTGTCTAGGGGGTGAAAAAAATACCCAAAGCTTCAGACCGCATTTGTAGTATCTACCGGCTTACACTTCGAAAATGCAAAATGGATGCCCAGAGAACCAAAGTAAAGCAGAGGATGAATATCTCACTGAATGGAAGCTTCCTTCCTCAAGCCACTCCTCAAAAATCCAAGCCAGTGGCCAGGTATGTTTGTACAGAACCCTGCTTGTGGGGAAGCACTCATACTCGAAAGTTTAGTTGCAGCCATAATCTAACACACTTCATCCATGTAATCAACAAGATCAGGAACTTAAGAGCAAGGGTATCAAATCGTATCCACAAAGGGCCAGTGTGGCTGTAGAACTTGTTCCAAACAGTCAGGAGCGCACCTGGTTCTACTTCCACAGTTGATCAGGTCAGCTCCTGCTTTTTTGAGAGACAGCCTGCAGCCGCACCAGCCCTTTGTGGATTAGACTTGACACTCAGGCCTAAGGTGTTCTGAATGAAAAATCCACTCCTCACTGCCTCTGCCTCCCTTTTGCTGTGAGTGGCCACTTGTGTGATGAGTAGAATTTGCTGGGGGACTGGTAAAAGTATTGGGCCGTAGTCTTACTGTATGTGTTCTTGTGTTGTACACAGAGGAATTTCTGTCTAACTGGGCTATATTCGTCATCTAAGCTTGCGCCATCAACTGTAAATTTGAAATATTTGTTTTCTTATTATTGGCTGATTATCAATTTTTAATCTTTACAGATTTGCACCAGACTGGGTTCTCCACAGAGGGAAAATGAAGGATATTGTTGATCCTCTCGGTGCCATCCAGATGTTGGTCAAAGCGCTTGCCCTTGTTCCTTAAAAATGCAGCTGTGTGTGTGTATAGTGTTTACATTTTTATGTTTTTATCCTTTGCCTGACCGTGAACTTGTACAAACTGTGTAAAATAATGCCTTTTTATTTTTGTTTTAGCCTTTCAAAAAACAAACCATTAGGTAGCAGTTTTGAACATGATGCTTTTGCAATTAGATATTGTTCTGTGTAATCTGATCACCAGAACAATATCAGCTGTAAAAATGGATTATTATGTATTGCAATAAAACATCTTTGCTAAGTGCACATTTTTGTTCTTTTCTGTATCTTGACATGAAGGCATATGTGTATCTTATGGTGATACTAAAAGCTGAACACGCATTATTTGACCTACACTTTAGAATATTTGTCCTTTGTACTTTACATTTTTCTATACAGAAAAGCCAAACAAAAACCAGCCAACCCAGTTTTAAAAAGTGGTTCATGACGAGGCTCCACCCTGCAGAACTGCTATTTGAGAAAGCTGTAACCAGCTTGATAGAGAATATTGTTGTTTGAGGTATTTTTCATGACGCCAGAATGTTTAGCCACTTTTTGGGGGTGTAGTGTGATGGTGGGAACAGATGTGGATGTGCTTCCACAAAATCTTGGGAGCAGGGCTGGATTTTTCAACACTCGATCACCTAGTCTGGCGTGCATTTTGCATGCTGTCTTGAATGCTGTGCAGTTTCTTTTGTCATTTGTTTTATAAAAGCAGATGAATCACAGAACAAGTGAAAGGTGGGGGGAAAAGTGGTTTATTGACTTCTCTATTATAGTGCATGCAGAGCACTCTGCACAGAGTCTGGAATGCATGTGTATAAACTTAATGTTCCAAATAATTCATATGCCCTTTCAGAAAAAAATTAACTTTCAATTTTTGGGATTTCTAGGAAAACAATGCATTCCTAGAATGTTTGGAGAGCCAGTCAGGCTCATTTGTGTGTAAGATTTGTACATAAGACTTTACGTTCCTGGTATGCTAGTTTTTGTAAAGGCTTCAACAACGGGAATTACAGGTTAGTGGCGGCTTAAACACTATTTACAAGCTGGCAAATGTATTACTCCATCATAACAAGTCGGATAAAAATTCATGCCGCCGCTTTTTGGTTGTCTTCCATTTTGACATTTGACGGAAATATAGTGCCCATGCCTTACGTGTAGTGTTTTCTGTTGGTAATATGACTGTATTTTATTATCATCCATGTCTTCTTTCTTCACAGCGCAGTGTTCTGAAATGTAGCAAAGAGGGTTTAAAGTTATTTAAGTGATTTGACTTATATTGCAGAGCCAGAAGTTCTCCAGAGTTTTCTACATCAAGCTGTTAGTACAACTTCAGATACTAAATTCCAGGTTCCATGTGTATCAATGACACATTCCATGGCATCTGCTTACAATGAACAATGTCACTGTCACCACTGAGCCACTTAGACACCACTGCATTTATAACCTTTTAATTAGTCCCAATACTCCAGTCTAGGGTTGTTCTTGCTTTCATATAGTCTCCACTACAAGCTAATAATTGTACACTTCCACCCACATGCATGAACAATTGATCAATTGAACAATTGATACTTACTCCAACATCTAAAATACTCAATCCATGCTCCTTCGTTGCAGATTGCATAGGGATTACCATGGATAGTGTCAAACTCATAGCAGGTGTATTGAACTGCTTCACCGTGTCTGTACAGGTGTTTTGGAGTCGTAGTTGTTTTGGCGTTTTGGATGGTGGGAGGTGGGCCACAAGCACCATATACTGTTAATGCAAATTCACATATTAATGGCATGCTCCAGTTGCTAATTCAAAAAGTACACCATCATAATATTCTTATGCATATGTGTGTGTGTGTGTACAAAATAATCGTCACCTAAACATATTGGGTATGGGCCGTTCCATGTTCCATCTGATCTGCATGTAAGGGATGACTGTCCCGTCATAACCATGTCAGACTGGGTACATTGAAAATCCAAGGTATGTTTAGGTTTATATGGTGGAGTTCTGCCTGGAAACCCTCTGACAATTCTAACATTATTCAGTTGTCCTTCCTTGCAAGTAACCTCTGTGAAAGAAGACATGTTTTTAGACAGACAAAAGACAAGGATCTGATGCCAGCTTTTCTGATTATGTGATCTTATAATTGTGTTAAAATACACATTTTTCTGATATATGCCTATTCACATACTTTTGGAATGAGGCGCAATAAAGGACAAATAATCAGCAGAGATCACTCTCATAATCAGTCTTGAAGGTACAGTAATAAAACCAGCCTATGTAATTCTAAGGAATGAAGAGAAGCTGGAAAATGTTCTAGTAAAATGATTTATGATTGTTGCATAAATCTACACAAATGTAATAAGCAGATCTCAAGAACAAAAGGAAAATAAGGAAATGGGCTCTCTAATATATGGTAAGTTCAAATAACTTACAATGAAACAGATGTACCTTCACATGTGGGGAAAGGGCTGCTCCAGGCCCCACCTGTTGAGCAAGTGATTTCATCGTGTCCAGTCAAAGCCATCTCTGAGTTGGAGCAGTAGAACCGTAACTTGTGCCCGTACTTCATGGGTGCATTTCCTTTTGGAACCCCAATCACAATAACTCTGCTGCTGACCTCTTCGAGTTCACACATGACCTCTAAAAATTTAGTGAAGAAATGGATTTTTGCTTTTATATACTTTTGCCACTTTTCAGTTCTGATTCTAAATCAGCACAGTGGAGCCATTTGTTAAAGAAGCTATGGAGATGCACCTCTAGAGTGATGATCCA
This sequence comes from Brycinus macrolepidotus, assembly GCA_037974445.1. Lineage (NCBI taxonomy): Eukaryota > Metazoa > Chordata > Actinopteri > Characiformes > Alestidae > Brycinus > Brycinus macrolepidotus. Next base: position 13,075,615 of record JBBPCZ010000040.1, on the reverse strand, counting down.
GAAAAAGAGCAAACGGTAGACTATGTTAAAGGAGACTTTAAACTGCATTTTCCTCACCAGTTCACATTACTGATCACTGTATTTACCATGCAAAACTTATGAAGTCTCTGCTTTTTTGTTGCATTTCCTTTTTACAAGGACATGATTCTACATGTTTATTTTTCTGTTTGATTCTGTGTCACAGTGAGCATCCTTAAACAAACTATGAAAATTATAATAAATCATATACCCCAATCAGGCACAACATTAAAACCACTGACAGATAACATCTGAATAACATTTATTATCTTGTTATAGTGGCTTCTGACAAGGGGTGGGATATATTAGGCAGCAAGTGAACAGTCAGTTTTGGAAGTTTTGGAAATTGGAAAAATGGACAAGTGTAAGAATCTTAGAGACTTTCACAAGGGCCAAATTATGATAGTTAAGTGGTCAGAGTATCTCCAAAACAGCAGGATTTGTGGGTGTTCCTGGTTTTCAGTTATTAGTACCTACCAAAAGTGGTCCAAGGAAGGTCTTGGGCAGTCATGGTTCAGTGATGTGGATGGGGAGTGAAGGGTAGTCTGCTAGGTACGATACGTACTGCAGCACAAATTGCTGGAAAAGTTAATGCTGGCTGTGCCAAAATGTTGTCAGAACACACAGTGCATCACAGCTTGCAGCGTATGGGGCTGCATAGCCAAAGACCGGTCAGGGTGCCCCTGCTGACCCCTGCCCACAGAAAGTGCCTACAGTGGGCATGTAAGCATCAGAACTGGACCATGGAACAATGGAAGAACGTCACCTGGTCTGACAAATCACATTTTCTTCTACTGCATGTTGGGTCTGTGTGTGTCACCTACCTGGGGCACCAGGATGCACCGTTGAAAGAAGGCAAACTGGCAGAGGCAGTGTGATGCTCTGGGCAACATTCTTCTGGGAAAACTTGGGTCCTGGAATTCATGTGGATGTTGCTTTGACATGCACCACCTGCCCAAACATTGTTGCACACCAAGTACACCCCTTTATGGCAGCAATATCCCCTATGGCAGTGGACTCTTTCAGCAGGATAATCCACCCCTGCCACACTGAAAAACTGTTCTGGAATGGTTTGAGGAACATGACAAAAAATTCTTAGATCCTTAGATCAAGCATCTGCTGAATGTGCTGGACAAACTAGTCCGATCCATGGAGGCCCCACCTTGCAACATATAAGACTTAAATAATCTGCTGCCAACATCCTGGTGCCAGAAACCTCAGCACGGAGGTCTTGTGGAGTCCATGCTCTGACAGTGTTAGGCAGGTGGTTCTAATGTTATAGCCAGGGGTTGACATAAGTGGTAGGCAAGTACGCATGCGCGGGATAAACAGTAAAATTAGCGTACCTAATTTGAGTAACTTCATACTGGATCTCTAATTACTATCACTCAGGTAAGGAAAACCTTAAAAAGAAAAATGATAATTACTTTTAATTATTTAATAATAATTAAAAGTGTGTACTATATGGGGGCCATCCAATTTTTGATAAACATGAAGCTAGAAAGAGCGTAAAAGAGTTACAGTTGACCCCCGAAATTCGTGGGGGTTAAGTTCCAAGAGCACCAGCAAATTGTGAAAAAACGCAAATTTGTGATGTGGTAAAAAAAAATGTATATAAATGCCTATTTTTATGCCCCCAAAACACTTTAATTTCATTATAAACTCAGCTTAATACATTAAAAAAATGTGAAGGTAAACTCGAGATAGCTCCACGTGGAAACTGTTATGATGCGGGAATGCTGAACTGTCTGCCAGAGATGTGTCACAGGGCAGCACCCAATCAGCAGCAAGGAGAAATGAATAACGCTCTCGGATTGGCTACTTTCAAACCTCCTGCCTCTGAGTACTGGGATGTTTCACCATCCCAAGAGGCGTTTTCTTATACGGTTGCTTTGTGTTCTCTCGACAGTACTAAAAAATGTATACAGTTTTACAGGACATTTAGCTGAATTTACGCTAATATTTATGTTATAAAATTAGTAAATTATATTTTTCTTAATAATTTAGCACTAAAATGCATGAAAAATAATGCATTGCCACGAAAAAAGCAAAAAAAATAATGCGGAGGATATTTGCAGTTTTTAATTTTGTTGAGTACCAATTCATTCATGTAGGTACTCATTAGAGTACTAGAACAAAAAAATTATGTCAACCCCTGGTTATAGCTGATTGGTGTACATCTCAACCATCATATGCTAGTATTAAAAGACACTGTTTGAGCAAGTAATACTTTTGTCCTATAAAACATATTACAAAATAGAAGTGAACAAATAGCAATTCAATATAAAAATCAAATTTAGACCATATCATTTGAATCCCCTCTAGCCATCCATACTGTTTCACCTTCACCCTTCGGGCAGACTCTGTTCTGTTGGCTTGTCACCATGTAAACATGGCCGGTAAACATGTAAACATGGAATTTGTAATTCGTCAGACCTGTATGTGGCTGTGCTTTTCCCTGTTAGTGTTCCTTTTTTTCAGTACAATAACAGTGCAATGGTACAGCAGTTTGCAAAATGGTAACTGGTGGGTTATGAGCCCCATTATGCCAGGATATTAACTACGTTAGTCTCACAGTCCCAGTGTGACAAAATGAAAATGTCCTTTTCAAGCCAAAATATTGCTTGGACAGTATTTTTATGTAGTACATACTATATGTAAATAGTATTGTACTTTTATACACTATTATTGTATTATACTATTCCTATGAACATGTTGAACTGGTAATGCAACAAAACTGTTAAAATAATTTTTATGGACACTGCAGTCTCCAATGTTAAATGATACAGCTGCTTGCGCAATAACCCCTGAGGGATAGAGTCCAGTTCACCAGTGTGTCACTTATCAAACTGACCGATGACCAACGAATGTTTCATCCCATGGCTTCTGTCATTGTTTGTCAAAACACAAGTTGCAAAACCTTACCCTCACATCTAGGTAGAGGACTCCACTCTCCATTTTCTTGGCATGTGGCTTCTTTTGGCCCTACCAGTTTAAGACCAGGACTGTCACAAGTGAATTGTATCCTCTGTCCATATCTCAGTGTTTCTCCGTGATCCGGAAGTCCATCCACAGTCACGTTGCCCCCAGTTTCAGGCAGAAGGCACGCAAACTCTAAGAAAGAGAAAACTAAATTCACACTGTTTTCCAGAATATATAGTATAGATTTGAACTGATCCTTCATTAAAAGAGTTACTGAATATAAGTATCTTGGCATGTAGCTGGATAATGAGTTTGCTGTTTGTCATCACAGTAATCTGATTCATAAATTAAGGCAAAAGCTCAGGTTCCTGTACAAAAATAACAATCCAATGTAGGACTGTTGAGGCAACATTATTATCTGTTCTTGTTTACGGTGATGTGATTACATAGACGTGTGTACTAATTGCCTCAAACATTTCATAACTGTGTGAAAAGGTCGAGAAACACACTGGATTCTGTTTTATAAAGCACTTACCAGACATATTCCATTTTATTTTACATCACTGCTCAGCTGTTAATAACTGAAAGGAACAGTGGTTTTTCCTGTAACTAAATCTGCTTCTCACTACAGTGCACCAAAAAGCTGGAATGTATTGCAAGACTATTAAATAATGACTTTATTGTATTACTTAATACTTTAAATTGTTTAAATTGTTTTTTACAGATTTTACAGTTTTTTAGTTGCATATTACTTCAATTGTTATTTTATTATTGATTATTTTTTTTAATTGTATTTCTTGCTTTTTTGCTAACACTTTAAATTGAACATTTCGTTTTGTAATCTTGATTGTTTTACTATATATCGTTTCATTTTGCACATATTTTTGCCATTTTTTTTTGCAATCCCTGAATAATCTCTGTCGAGCTCGGCCACAGATAAGGCTCACCCTCAGTGTACTAGATAAAGGCTGACTGTTTGGTTGACTGATTGATTGACTAAATAATATGGCAATAGGGGGACATGCTTGTAACTTCTGTGTAGATGATGTATATCACAATTCTCACACTATTTACTGATGTAATCCTTATTTTAATCCTTTTAGCTTGATATCTTGTGAGTTGGGGTATTTTTTCAATGCTTTCAGTTAATGATGGTTTCATTTCAGCACATTTTAAATAGATCACGGAAATCCGAGAACCACAATGTAATGATTTGGACAAACTTTGACTGTTAAAGCTCATTTACAAATTTGAAACTCTACATACTCCACATTCCATTATGTAAAACTCCGGCTTAAATGATCATAATATTACAGAAAGTCATATGGAAAAACACTGTTCTCTGTTACTACAAAAACAATCCTGTAGCTCATTGCAGAAACCAACCCTACTCTCTTACTAATTCATATTTTACAAGGACAATGCCAGTCAATTTTTTTCATAGCCAGAGCAAAGCAACATGCTTTTAAAAGTGGCTGTGAGGTTGAACATTGATTGTACATTGATTGTTAGGCCAGTGCAAAATCTTAGGCATGCTCACTGAAGGAAAGCAGCAATGGTACCTTCACAATGAGGCAAGAGGTTGTCCCATCCCCCAGCCAAACACGTTCTGGTGTCTACTCGACTCACCATCTGATAACTGTCGGAAACTTTCATTAAGAACTCGAATACATTTTTTATACAAATACACTGCACCAGTTTAATTTGGGAAAAACTGCTTGCACTCACCCTTCTTTACATGTGTATTTGATTGTAGTTCCAAAAACAAAGTCGGTCCCATTAACTAAAATATAGCGGCCATTCGGTATGTCTTCAGGGAGCTCACAGCGCTTTCCTAGTGAAGTTCAAAGAACAGAAAATGAAATTATAGGAGTTTGGCCTTAAAAGCTGAAAAGAGCATGTGTGTAAGTAGAGTCTGGGGCATAGATAGAGCTGCATTAAGGAAAACTGTTTAGAAGTTTAGAAATAATCTATTTGTTCTGAAAACTGTAGTAAAACATTTAGTACTATTTGTAATAATAATACTGTTAAACCAGCAACAAAAATCAGCAAAGATCTGAATTTTTTATATTTAAAATTATGTATAAGGAAATGTACTCACGTGAACATTTGACATTTCGAGGGTTGACCCACTGGTTCCTATTACAAACGTAAATGATTCGTCCCAGAGATACATATCCATGTTGGCAAGTGTACACCAGTTTATCTCCTTCAGTGTAGTTATTTTTCAAAGATGTTGGGGAGACCTCTCCATTTTCCACTACAGGAAGTGTCTCTGGACAAGCTGTCATGTCAGCTGATAGAGGACTGTGTGCACCATCTGTTCCAGTGGCAAAACTGGTATCATTCATGTTACTCTGCATTTGATGTACACTGTTAGGTGACATCAAAGTGCAATAGAATTACATGTAATACAAATTACATGCATAATTCCAAAACAATGTTCAGTGTTAAAGTGAAAGGTAATAAAAGGCCATCAGTGTTCTGTAAGTGATCTTTTTAAGTTTTTAAGTCATTCTGTTCTGAATCGGATTTGTGCAACATGCAACTCACCTGTTTAATCTGTGAACTGACTGACTGTTATTGAATGTTAAGGTCATTTATCATCTGCTGCTATGTTATTGCATTTATTTTCATTGCATGAACACTGAGCCACTATCATAAGCCATTTTGCACTACTGATCTGCTGGTACAGTACACTAAACCTTTACACCCAGCAGTGTCAGTGTTACACTCATATCTGTTACACTAATGTTTTTGTCATTTTGTTGCACTATTGTTTATTGTCAGTCTTTTTCTTTTTTATTGTCTTGTTATCTTTTATTCTTTCTTGTTGCACTGAGCATGTTAATGACACAAGAATTTCCCTCGGGATAAATAAAGTTCTTTCTGATCTTATCTCATCTTAAAAGCCTTACCTTCATGCACTGCAGCATAACCACTGACAAAGAAGAAAAGACACAGGATAACCAGACTAGGCTGCATCATTACCCAAAATCAGTCAGTTTTCTCACAGAGTAACGTAAGACCACATGTTAAGTAAACTTTAAACAAGGTTAATGTTTATCAGTTTAGGCCTGCCCCTTTCTTCCTGTGTACAAAATAGTGAATAGTGATTAATAGGGTCACATAGGAGTTCATCCATTCTGAAATAAGAGCAGTTTTATGAGTGTTCAGGTTGTGAAACATCAAATACTGTACATTTTGTATCACTTAACCAAAATCTTGGCTAGATCAGGCTGCAGTTTTGCATAACAATATACACAGTTTATAAAACTGTAAGAATGAGTTTGCTGACACAACAGTTTTACTACAGTCTGTGTGAAAAGACAATTTGTTGAAATTTCACCTACAATAATGCTAACAAGTGGATGTCACACAGCTCAGTGACTTTCAGCATAGAATGTTATCTGTTCCATACGTTCATCATAGTCATGCCCTGGGCAGCTATAAGTGCTATGGTTAAGGACTGGACATTTGTAGGAGCAGCAACAGGCCAGCCACAAAGCTGTTTTTGGTAACACTTGCAGCTGAAACCAGTGATAGTTTCACACAAATGTCTGCAGTCACTAACAATCGTATAGAATCAAACAATTTTCTTCTGTGAAATGGAAAAAGACACAAATAATGTGGAGGCTAACTAAATGCAAATACTGTTAGATTATTAGGCAGCATAGTAAACTCTTTACAAAATAATAATTCTAGCTAGTCATCATTGCCTTTACATTTCATCCTACATTACATTCTGGTGCACTTTGTCGTGTAATCGTGCTGCTTGACTACAGTGTTGGTTGATTGGTTGAAAACAACAATTCATGATAATAATGACAATAATGATAATTCAGTGCTTATGACAATAACAGTGTTTGTAAAATAATATTTCCTTTATTCTGGCAGTACATCAGAGTGAGGAAATCTAAAAATCTTAAATCATTAAAAGCAGAAAGATTAAGTGGGGCTTTATCATAAAAGACAATATGCCTCATTTTATCAAATACATCAATATGATTTTATATAATACAAATCTGAAATAATGTTTTTTTTAATGAAAAAATGCATAACTGCAATTTGCATCAGTAAGAGGACAGAAGCAAAAAGTCAGGCCTCAAAAAACAGCCTCGCACGAGAAGTGTTTTAATGAAAAATGCATGCAATGAAACACAGCTATATTGATCCTTTCCAAGAAAGCTGTTTGAAAATTTTAACATTACTGCCCAGACAGTCGAGTTTCATCACTTTCATTTTACCAACATTCTTGATCAGTTGTGCTGGTGCTGTATATAGCATCTGCTATATGCACAAATGTAAATATGAGCTATGTTTGAAGTGCAAATATGGTATTGAAATTATGCCTACCAAAATCTATTCCAAAATGTTGCACTTTAATGTTCATAGGATAATCAATCATTTGGATTAACAAGCAGACAGCATAGCTTTAAGGAAGATTATAGTTTGAAATAAAGAAACATGATACAAAATTTAAATTAACTGAATCTGAGATCATATAATTTTGTAATTCTGTCTGATTAAAGTTACTGTCTTGCTGAGAAATGTTGATTACATTATTTCATGCTCATACAATAGCGGGCAAAACATATATATATGTATGTACAATAACTGAAAACTCTCATAGAAAAACTGATTCAACTGATTTTTTAGTAACACTTTACTGTAGGGTAGTGTTTATAAAGCTACATAACAGCTATATAAGCTTTTTTTTATGACAGACATTTATAAATGCTTATTCTAACAAGCGTTTGTTGCCATTACACCTTCTGGGGAGAAGCATCCTTTGTGACACTGTCGTATTAAATCTTTGTTACTGTCATTTTATGGCAGCTGTCATGAAAGACTTATGTAGGTGTCATGGTGTCATGTAGCTTTATGAATGCTGCTTTTTTAGTAAAGTGTCACACTTTTGAAGGTGTGTAGCTGCTAGTAAGGGAAAGGGGCACTACATAATACACTACATTTTTTTAGATGAAAAAGATGCAGCCCTAGTAATATGGGCATTTGGTGGAAGTTAAGAGTCGATGACATGGCCAACTTGGAAAGCCATTACATTTCTTCTATTTCATAATTTGCCACTGGACCTTGTTGAACTCTGTTTTGTGCAGGAATGGGTTGGCCCAACCTGAGAAACATTAACCTTCAATATTTTTTCTACATTGTAATGTAACCCACTATTTGTGAAACAACAGCATGATATACAATTATTCTGTTTTTTTTTTTTTTACCTAAATTAACTCAAACTGTAAAATGAAATTAAATGGATCTGACCTTTTTCAGTCTGCACTTTGATTGCATCATCACTCCCTTTCATTCAAAGCATTTTATATCATTGTAATACCATAGGCTTAATATACAATCAATAGCAGAGAAACATTTCTGACTTCCCTTTTGTAAATGTTGTAGTAATGGCTCTGTGTGAGAGTAAGTGGACAGCTATAAGCCCTTAGGGTGGTAGTAGCTCAGTGGGTAAAAACGCTTGCCTGTGAACCTGATGACCACAAAGTTGCAGGTTTAAACCCCCACTTTATACTATTGTGTCCTTGAGCAAGACACTTAACCTTCAGTTGCTCCAGGGGGACTGTCCCTGTAACTAACGATTGTAAGTCGCTCTGGATAATAGTGTCAGCCAAATGCCCCCATTTCTTTACATGTGTGTAAAGAACCGCCTGTCAGACCATCTTGAGCCACCAAAGGTAGGCACAGTCTACCTCCCTTATAATCAATAGGCAAAGCACATCACCTGTGTCTCTCCAACTTCAGGAAAGCCCTCTCTTTCTTGAGTGCCCTCTTGCTTCAATAAAAGTATTTCATTTGCTTTTCCTGCTCTTGCCTGAGCCAGTCAGTGTTTCTCCTTGATGTTCTTAAGTTCTTGCCAGGACTGGCCGTTTAAATCTACCACAAGGTATCTTCCAGTTTTTCTGTTTTAGTTGTGATTTATTTTGAGAGTCAGCTCTGAAAATTATTTCTCCATTTTGAGATTTTTCAGTTTCTTTTTGGGCTCTGGTTAGCTCTGCGTTCGAGTGTTCAGCTCTCCCTCAGGCCAGCCAGCCCCGTTTCAATGTGTGAATCTGTCTTAAATAGATTTGGCACTATTGGTCTGGAGCACATGTTTTAATCAGGCTGATGGGGCCATTTGCGTTTGGGAACTAAATTTCCAGGTCCTAGTTTTGTGGCCTTAAGTTTCACAGATTTTGGACCTACAGTGTGTGATGTTTACTGAAGTGCTCAATGTCATCATGGTTTGCAAGGCTGCATTGCAGCATGCATGTGAAAAGCGCTGACCGCATGAGCGTAAATCCCGGGGGGGACGGAGGGGACATGCCCCCCCCCCATCCGAGGGTTGTCCCCCCCCAAAAAAATTATTTAAAAAATCGCACTCTCTATTGTGAAAAATATATGTATGTAATAGGGCATTAACAGAAAAGCTGACGCGTCGACACGTCGACGTCAGAGGCACAAGTCGACACCCCCTGAGAGAAGTCGACGAGTCGTGTGTTTTTTTTCTCTCTCTGTGTGCGCGCTTGTGTACTCAGTGCAGTCTCT
>JBBPCZ010000040.1:13048728-13066020 GCA_037974445.1 Brycinus macrolepidotus | reverse complement strand
AGATGACTTTGGGACTGGTCAGTACCCGTCATGTCAGTCCTCAACAGCACACAAAAGTTAGGGGAGTCTTTTTTTTTTCGGTCTCGGTCTCGGTCTTGGTCTCGTCTCGACTTTGTCTTGGTCTCGATACCCTCTGGTCTTGGTAGTGTCTTGGTCTTGGTTTAGGCGGTCTTGACTACAAGTCTACAAGAAACCAAGAAACAGGGAAAAAGACAGGAAGAAATTACAATTAGTATTGCATACAATCCATGATGGAGGACTTGTGTTTAGTTCCTAAAGGAACCTTTAAAATTTAATTCTAAACTCATTTAGAAGCACTCTTAAAAGTGAAGATCTGTTGGCCTGGATATACAGCTCTACATCCTGAAGAGTGGTTCTTCACTGGTTCTTTATTAGAGACCACAGTTATACATGTTTCAGTCAGATGATGTTAGGGAGCATCTTCTGCTACATCTCAATGGGAGAGCAATGATGAAGAATTAAAAGACAGCAAAAGCTCTGAAAACTTAATGAAGTGAAAAACCTTAGTTTGATGAATATGTTGTTCGTAGTAGTTATTGCTCAAAGGTCTTTAAAATGGTTAAAACATTGCCCCACAAGGGAGACCTATTCATATACAAACACTGCTGGTGGAAAAGACTGATCATGGTTATGTGCACTTTCAGCCGTCCTTACCCATAAATGGCTTGATAAGAGCTGGCGAGTTCACACCAACTTTTGGACACAATTAAAAATTAGGGGACACTTGACCCTAGCTCTTTACGACTCATTTGTGGAGTTGAGCCACCTAGTGAATAACATCAATGCACAAACTTCACAAAAATTCTAACCCAGAATCACTATTACATTCTTTGGATGCATGCCAAATTTCATGAAATTTCATCCAGGGGGTGCTGCATTTTCAATACTTCAAGAACCACTTAAGCTACAATTTTGACATTTACACTTGTCTTCTTTTGCTATTTGCTCACATCTCCTACAGTTCCATTTGGCTCACTCAACAAAACATCTTCCATTATCCAGTTAAAAAAACAGCAGTCAGTGCGTGCCTGTATGAATGGCCAATCTTAATGAAATTTAGTACGCTCATTCAAAATGGCTTATAGATGCAATTTACCCAGTTCAAACAAATCAGTCATAAGATGTTGCTGCAACAAGCTATAACATGTTTTCCTCCATGCCTCTGACACTTGTCTTTAAATCCTTATGTAACATTTACAACATTCAGTTTTCCACAAAATAAAATATACAACAAACTTCTTGCTCTATTATAAACACAAACATCAACACTCACAATAACACACATTAACTGATGCGCAAAAGAGTACATTACAGCATTAAAATCTAAAAAAAAAGATTGCCTGAGTTTATTTTAAAATTGCATTCGAATGTGTTTATATTTAAAGTGCTTGTGAATGTGTTTATTTTCAAAGTATATGTGAGTGAGTTTCATTCACCTTCATATTCACTCTTACGATTTGTTTTCTTTTTTAACTTTTCGGCAGCCTTTCAATATAAGTAACTAAATATAATAAGTAAGTAAATATAATATTATTGCTTGTAAAGAGAAATGCGAACACTTTTTGCTACCAAACCTGCTCCTTACTATGCACCTTTCTTTTTGAACTTTATGGCAACCATTAAGTATAAATAACTTAAATAAAACATGGATTTTAGTGGATATAAAGAGTAATACGGACACTTTTTGCTACCAAACCTGCTCCTTACTATGCACCTCTAGACATAACCTTAGGTAATCCTCAACAGAAATCCAATGTGCCTTGGAGGTTACAAACCATGAGAGAGCTATCAAATCACACTCCGAACAAAGTGCAAATCGCAAGTGCAGCAGCCACATGAGCTGAATAGCGATAGGGAAGTCACATTCAAAGCACACTGTGCTCCCACTGATAAGTCAGAGTCCATTTGGAAATGACTGCATCCACTCCCATTATCCCCTCTGCAATTTAGAAAGAGGCAACATCAGATGGATGGCCGTGAAAAGCTTGGCAGACTTGACTTTAAGTATCAAATATAGCGATGCTCCTTATCTGCGCTACAGAGAGATAAGGTCAATAACGTTTGTATTTTTGACACCCATTGCACACAGTCCTCTGTAAAAGATGGAGCTTAAGGGATCTAAAGGTGCTGACCTAAACCAGCATGACATTTTAAGAAAGCATTATGCCAGTAATCCACAAGAGGAGAACTTTGAATATTGAATGTGTCACTTCTGTATATATGCTTTGCTTAAAATCTAATCTACTGTTGTGCAAAAATGTATTCTTTTCATTTTGTTGGCATAAATACAGTTAAATGCAATCTTTTAAACACCTTTAAAGGAACAAACCCACATATGGACTTTTTAGTGCACAATTTCCATATGAGTTTAACATATGGAATAAGGGAAACATAAAATGTGCCATTCTACATATACCTCCTCTTTATGTTAAATTGCAGACGAAATGTGCAGAGGATGTGTACTTTTGCATATGACCAGTGGTGGTCTTTACCACCATGCAAACTATGCAAATGGATGGGATTCTGGAGGTTAGGGTGGCAACAAGCATTTGGCTGAATAAACAAATAAACATTTGTATGCATTTTTCTTTTATATTTTGACATCAAAGAGAGTACCACCTAGCTACCTAATGAGTTCTCTTGAAATCAACCCTGACAAGGAGCAAGGAAAGAAAATTAGAAGTATAATGAGAAGGAGAGTCTGGGTCATCAGACAAAGAAGCTTCCCCAGCAGCTGAAGTTGCTGCCGTTTGCTATGAGAGCTCACAGTCACAGCAATTAACTGAGAAGGTAAACAAAATTAATATTACTCTCCCTTCCCACAACCAAGCACTTTGACCAGAAATGTTGAATAACCAACATGGAGGACATAATCGAGGCTTTTGCTCATTTCTGACTGTAGTAAAAAGCAGTGTAAGTTAAATGCACGAAAATCAAATGTCTTTATTTGGGACCTCCAGACATATCTCTGTTTGGGGAATTCTGCAGAAACACTAACACCAAAACCCTCGTGTGGAACCACAATCATCAGCTATCAGGCTTATGGGCCCATTTAGTTAACTCTTAGGTATATTTTTAGATTGTAGTATAGGTAATTCTGCCAGCCAATCACACAACCTTATGGCCACCATAAAATGTCTTTAAGCAGGGACCCCAAACAATTGACTGGCTTGTTTGCTCTCTAGCTTTACCTCTGCATACAGCTGTTTCTTTGCTAAGGAATATTTTTATCCACTATCATAATGAATTAACAAGCTTTCGACCTGAGTCAGTAGAGCTCTGGGATCAATGGTACAATGTCACTTTTACATTTATTACAGTTATTTCACTGCACACTTAACTTCAGCTGACTGTGTAATGCCTGAACTATAATTCTGAAGGGTGCAGCATTAAGTCTTTCTATGTTACGCTATGCATAAAAAGAATGTATGTGTCACTTATGCACCCTTTCAGTGGTATTTCTGAGAGGCAAAGTTCATGATAATAGCTATCCTTGTTGCCATTCCCTTTCTTTTGTCAGAGTAGCAATCATTTTCTTGTCATAAAGTGTCATAAACCATGAAAAATTAGTGCTTTAAAGTGCTCGTAGCTCAGTTATACTCAAAAATAGGCATGCTTTATTTATTTATTTATTTATTTATTTATTTATTTATTGGGTGCTCTGGAGCTGCTAAGCCTTGGTTTAATATTTGGTAGGTACATTGCATTTGGCGTAGGCACATGCCAGTGACAGTAATTATCTATAATTGTCAATCTGTTTAATACCAGCTAATAAATTAGAGGTTCACATAAACATGATATCTATGTGACATTAGCGGAATTAGTCACAAACAATAGCTTTACGCCAGCCTCCCAGTGGGCCGCTGTGGTGCTTCTGGAGGGCCATTGGCAATATTTTTTTGTTTGTTTGTTTTTTTAATCTAAATTTAATCTAAGTTGCAATATAGACATTTTTTCATCCATGCTTCTATCTATCCATCCATCCACGCATCCATCATTATCTGATCCAAACAAGGGTAGCAGGGAGCGCTGTAGCTTATTCCAGTTCCCATAGGGCAATAGGCTGAGAAACACCCTGGACAGGTCACCACTCCATTGCAGGGCAAATTAGACACTTAACAAAATGTAATTTAAAAATGATTAAATTATTTTAATAATTATTTGCAAATTATAGCGAATAGCATTAACGTTGAGCTCCGTGGCTGGTAGTGAAATGCCTGACAAACACATATGTCATAGCTAGTCTGTTTTGTTTATTTTTTCATTTGGAGTGTGGATAATTGGTTACATACAGAACATTTCACATATTTTTTTAGAGTTTGTGTTACATGATTATGTATTCAAAGAGAAATTTGAATATATAAACATAAACATGAGCTATATGAATGAGCTATATGAGCTATATGAAAAATGCTATTAAGAAAAATGCTAATGAAAAATTATCATGACTGACTATCTATCTATCTATCTATCTATCTATCTATCTATCCATATATCTACCTATCTATCTATCTACCCATCTGTCTATCTATCTATCTATCTATCTATCTAACTAACTATTTAGATAGATAGATAGATAGATAGATAGATAGATAGATAGATAGTCAATCATTTTTATTAGCATTTTTCTTAATAGCATACTGTGATATCACTGATGATTCCTGTATGGTAATTAGTGTTAGGAAACACCAACTTTTTAAATTTCATTTTTCTGACCTTCACGTTCTTCTCCCCTGTGTGTTCTGTAATCAGCAGCCGCATAAGCCTTGGAGACCTGCAAATGTACATTGTTTATGTCACATTCTTACTTGTGCTTGTTTTGCAGTGATGGTGGAGTAAGCTGGAGGCCAAATTAGAAATCCTCTGCAAAGCCTGATAATTAACTGGACACCCTTGAACCTTCGACAGACTTTCACAGTGAGAGAAATGATATGCAATTATTTCTACCCAAAGACTGCCACGAGACGTCTAAGAAAGGCAACAGATGCCATTTAAAAGTGCGTGAACCATCATTTTCAAGGGTGTCTCAGCACATGGGGCCTGCAGAAGAACAGTTCAGTAAGGGTACACAAAGAGTGCACTTCTGAAGGAGAATGTGGACAGAATCCAGATGAGAAAGGTGGATGCCATTGTATTCCCAAATGAGAGACAAGAAAAGCCATATAACCATTATAGCACATTGACCGTACCCCCCCACCCCACCCCCGGGCAACAGCCGAGGCATAGAGCCCTGCGTTCCCCCCGGAACCTTCCGGAACCTATGTGTTCAGGATTACTTTATTTTTTAATTTAAAACCATGCCCATTTACTGTCTACTCTATTACCCACATGTAACCTATTGGTACACCTTGCTAATGTACTGTTATTAATGATAGCGTTAATCTGATGATCTGATCTCTCTCTCTCTCTCACACACATACACACACACATATATACACACTTAAGGACATCTGCTTGTCAACAAACCAGAACATGAACAACTACAGGTGTATCATCTAAACATAGCTTAAAGGAGCTGTTTAGCTTATGGTATTTAAATCAGCAATTTAGAATGTATCATTATGTCGTAAAATAACAGTTAATATGCCATTCCAAATGTTAGAACAGTAATGTATATGCTTTTTAAAGCTTTGATAACCTATATAGCTTTTTAAAACGGTAATATTAGTTATACAAATATTATACAGATACAGAATACAGCCAGATGTTTCTTTAATTAATATGCAGTTAACTTACCTATATAAATAAATTATGCTTCAGTTAATGAAGAACTACAGAATACACTCATTAAAAAAAAAAACGTGTCAAAAGCTGCAGGCAAATACAATGTTAATTGTATATCACTGTAGCCGCCAGCAAATTTCAGCACAAAAGCACGTGCAGAACTCTATTTCGAGAAGCAGCTTAAACACTGTTATCAGGTTCTTACATCTCTACTGTTCTGCATTGATGTTTTTAATGGTAACATTCAGACATATGTTCCATTAGCTGGAAGCAGCGTGCTGAAGTTGTTGCTGTGGAGGAGCAGGCGGGGGAAATAGAATGGTGTGGATTATTCTCACTCTGTGGGAGAGTTGTTTGAAGGGGCTAGAGTCTGATTAGAATCTGACTGAGGAGACACTCACAGGGGATTGGGTTCAGCCAGTGCAATGCAACCAGGATCGATCCTGTCGCAGTGATATTATTATAAGGATTTGAGAAAAAAATCTTAAAATATTTTTAGTGGAAAAAAAGGTGATAATGAGACAAAACAGTAGAAAATATTCTCTCCTTCAGAAAAGCTCACAAAAGATATCCTCAATTTCAAATATTTCAAAGGTAAATACCTAGTAAACATTCAATAGTCTAAATAATAATAATAATAATAATAATATAAACATTAATTATTATTAATAATAATTATTATTGTTGTTGTTGTTGTTGCTATTTGTATTGTTTCCCAACTCCTTAAACATTACTGGTTTAAACTAAATTATTTTTGAAAATGTTCAAATATTTTATACATTCTACTTTGCATTATTATTATTATTATTATTATTATTAGTAGTAGTAGTAGTAGTAGTAGTAGTAGTAGTAGTAGTGGTAGTAGTAGCAGTAGGACACAAAAGGGAAAAAAGAATAAAAGGAGGGGCTAAGAAATGTTCACTCGGCTACAGATACTATCCTCAATATAACTGCGTTAGATATAAAGATTTGACGACTGAAGTGTAAAGGTTGAGTGGGCAGCTATAGCACCTGAACAGACAGGATGCACCCAGTTTCAGCATAGAAGAGTTCAGCGAGAGTGACTGAGACTGCATTTGGATGCATCATTGTTTATGAAAGAGGGATGGCAGGGTCACTGTCTCTGCTCTTACTAAATAACTCAGAAGAAAATGAACATCTGTGATTGCAAAGCTAATTAGTTTTCTCCAACAAAGCCAATAGAGTGAGGACTTCCAAGAGATGGTTTGTATAGTTAGAAAAGCCTGTGGTTTTGGATGAGCCTTACACACTGGCATGGACTCAATATGACCTAATGAGTTTGTCAAAATATCCAAATTATTCACTTTGGACCAGCTCAATGCTTGCACTGGTCAGTTAGTTTACAATTAGTTTAAACCGAAGGTTAATGTAAAGTAATGGACTTGACAAGATTAGATGCCTCCTTTTCATTGGCAAATGCCTGTGATGTTCTCCTGTTAGACCTGCAACTTGTTAATGTGCTCTTTCTAGCGATATGAACTTTTATCTCCAGCTCTTTTGATTTGCGGCTCCCTTCTTCTTTATCCCTGTCAGATTGCGTTTCCTTTCTCGTCTCTTGAGAGCTCCCAGTCAGCACTTTCTAATGAGACAGAGCAAGGCCCTTGCTTAATGCATATGTCAATGAAGTCCAATTTGTAATTGCTTTGCTTAAGTGTGCGTTTCAGTATCATTTGTTGTGGTCAATACATTTTTTTGCTTCATCAATGTGAACATTTTCCCCATTGGGAATAGCAGAATAAACTGGGACCACCAGTGGTTAATGCCCTTACATGGCGCCTTCACTGCCTTCACTGTATTTGCATAACTAGAAGACAACTGAGATAATTCAAAACAAGTGTTTCGTTTTTATCTTAAAGGGCCCAGATCAAATCATTTTCTCGTTTTATTGTGTTCTCTGAGGCCCACGTATGATATTTGTATGGGTTCACAGTTCCTTTTCACATTACCATATTCATACCTCTCTTTATCCCTTCCAGTTAAACTGCTTGTTTTTTGTTACTGTGCCTTTAAGATAAATTTACTTACATGACATCTGTTTTGATTGGCTGTCCTGTTTCGAAACCCTCCTTATAACTTCTGGTTTGAAACCCTCCTTATAACTTCTGAATGAATGGACAGGGCTAAATTGCTGTAAGATGTTAGGATAGGTGTGGATAGGTGGATATGTGTAAATGCCTTTTTTGTGACATCACAAAAACAGTAAATCAAAAAGGAGTTTTTGCAGCTTGTTTTTCTTAAACGGACGGATGGAATAAAGTGTCTCACTCTGGCAGTAAACATGTACCACGTGAAAATTTTGATTTGCAAAAGTTCTAAGAACAGCCGTTCTATTTCTTGATTTTTGCTTTTGGATATTGAGGAGATCTAATAGTGGTAGATCAGATTTGATCAGATTATACTGTATGACATGAGGATCATGGTAAACAATAATGAGGAACATAATATTTAAAATGTCCCACCTTAGAAACATTCACAAGGGTTGAGTGAAATAAGTAAACTTGGGGAAGTAATCTTCACAGACTTCACACTGCATGTACAGTTTTGATACCATGTTAAAACTTAAGTGAACATAGAACCAGAGCACACTCCCATGGCACAGTCCCATACTGGGAGAAGAAAACAATAGCAAGCACTTAATAGCCCAGCTATTATGCCACAGTTGTTGTGTTCTAATTTTAACCATACTTGTCAGTTTCTCTTTTCTTGTGGTGCACGTTCCTCTTTAATAATTCTTTTAACTGTAGTGGCTATTGATTAGCTGTCGATTCTGTCAGTTTATTGGATGGTGGTTCTCAGAGCAGACCATAAGTATTGAGACAGTGGCTCTCTGTAATCCATCTTGCTGAATCTGAAATTAAGCAATAACTATAAGGTGAGAGTCCACAAGCTTCAGGGGTATGTACTATATAGGGGTATCTACACTGGGTGATTCCTATACCTACAGGTATGCCCTTGCACTAACCCATTGTATTATTTTTTAATATAAAATTTAAATTAATAAAATAATAATAAAAAATATACATTCCCAATATATGCCTACAAAAGGGCCAACTGTAGGAAATAATTGTGGGAGTTTGTAGTTGGAAGTAGTTTGTGTTTGCTAAGTGAGGACTACACTCACTTAGCACTACAAAAAACTACAAAAAACCTTCCTCTGCTGCCATTGCCACCAAGTTGCACAAAAGGCATTTTGGGAAACTTGACTACCTAAGTCAATACAAGTCTCCTCCAGATGCATCCTTAATAAAACTCACGGATCAAGGACACTTCCAGGCATTTGATCTGTCCTTGGCTAGATGCAAACTTTGAACTGGAACTGTACTTTGCCCATGACTGATGATGTTTTTCAAGTACAGAGAAGAACCCATTTATTGAGAAATGCCCAGAGTCTTTTGTTGCTTAATGGCCAGTGGCAAACAGCTTTGAGATGCAAAACTGCCACCCTCTGGCAGTAGTAACATGTTACTGCCATTAGTAACACCAGTAAAAACAAGGGAACATATAGACTATTTGATTTTGTAGAATGACTATTTGAATATTCCAAAGTCATGACCCATCCTTAATGTTCCTAATATTATTAATACAAAGATTATTAAAGTTTACATAGATACTGTTAACTACCCAGATCCGTACATGGAAACTACACAAAGCACATCTGCTACATCTGCAAAATCTGTTTATTTCTAATACATATAGAGAGGTAGAAAATGGTCATACAAACTGAATTATAATGGTTTTTGGTACATAAACCTACACAGCCATAAGTGGACCTCAGGGGAAAATAAAATACATAAAAATGGATCATTCATTTAGTTCCCAATAGATTTTCTCAGACATTTTAAAGGAACTATGTGGTGAAACTAAACTGATCATTGACATGTTTTGGCAAGAAAGTAATTTTAGAATTAGCTCTAGGGTTAGATTTAAAAGCCTGTGACATATGAAGCCTATTCAGATATATCTAGGTTCTAAACTCAAAATACAAAACATTCTTTTATTTCTAATTAATCAGTTTTGCTAAAGAGAAAGGACTGAGTACAGTCAAAACACTATACTCTTCATCAAATAGCAGATATGAATTAATAAACAACAGGGATCTACTCAATTGGTGCATTATTGATGAAAACCGGCTTTGTGTTGCGATGAGCTTGCTAACATATCATGTCTTAAAAGCGTAGCTCATTAACACTGATGTGGCAATCTGGTTTATGCTCTAAAAGAAATGTCTGAACCACTGCAGATGTTTCAGCAATACAGAAGTCTTAAATGTTGGCCCCAAAAAAGAACATTTAAATGTGTGGTTTATTATCTCTTGAATGCTAACTTCAATATATCAACCCTAGTATGACTGTGTGTGTATATATATATATATATATATATATATATATATATCCAGTATCGGAATTCTGAGTCGAGTTAAAAATTGATCCACCAATACCAAAATATATAAACCAGAATTTTTTTTTTTGTATTTTTATATATAACAGTGTGTCATATAGCAGTGTTTCCTACCCATGCACCTGGAGGCCCCTGCTGACTCCTCTGATTTTAGTGTTCTCCATGCTCCTGTCACTATTTAACCAGATTGGACTCAAATGCAGAAACTATCAAGTTTATTCCAACAAGCAGAGAGTAGCAAAAAACAGGACTGGGCAATGTTTCAAAACCAGCAAACAGTCTAACAGGCAAACAGATCCAAATCAACAGGCAGGAGCACTGAATCATACAGTCCAAGAAGATGTGGTCCAAGTCTGGTAAAGCAATCCGGGCAAACAGAACAGACAGGGCAAGACAAGAATCAGAGTCGAGATAAACGGGCAAGAGAATCTAAAACCTCAGACAAAACAAAACATTCAGTATGCAGGATGAATCATTGACAATACTTTGCTTTGTTTACATGTTAACCTGGGTGTATTTGTACTACTGAATCAGAGTCATGTGATTAGAACTTAGGTGAATCAGATCAGGTCCACAAAGGTCTTTGTGAAGATGTGGACAGGGTTAGTGGAAATGAGTTGGATTTAGGGAGAGAGCGAATCTCCGGACTAGAGCCTCGTCATGACCTGACAGCACCCAAAACGCCTGATCTAACTCAGTGGGCTTATTAAAAACTTCCCTGGTTGAGTTAGAGAAAGGAAAACACTGTAATGCGCGGGGGCACTCCAGAAATGGGGTTTGTAACCATGGTCATATAGTGTCCAAGATCTCATGAGCAGGCCTATTTCAGACTTAGTGATGCCTGGGCGCTTCATTGGAAGCCTCATTTCTGCAGGGCAAAACTGACAACACATCTTGGTCAACTACACTTGGGGGAAATTGTGCAAAGATTTTTTTTTTGCCGAACAGTGCGTTAAGGATTATGTTAATTTGTCCAACTACTTGTCTATCACCATATGGATGCAAATACCTCTGAATTATAATTGATATTCTTCACTTGTACCTCTTTTATTATTCATCGTTGAAATTCAGAGGCACAACTATACTGTCCCATATTTTAAAAAATGTATTATACCTTCTATGAAATTTATTTCATATTTCATTTGTTCATCATAGGATTTGTTTTTCTAATCAAAACATTTTTAAACATTACTGCTCCTCTTTACACCATATGCAAGAAATAAAGAGCATGGTCATCCTGGAGCTGGATTTTCAAGAACAAAACAAACTTCTCATTTTTTATGTCTATGAGGTTCATAATAGCAACCTTCAGAGCGCAGAAGCTCTTACATGGCTAAGTTAGAGAATAATTTGGCTGGAACTAATTTATTTATTGAAATGACACGATGATGCACTGCGCCTCCAGTAAAAGGGAGCTGAGGCAGGTAAAGATCAGGCAACTGGAACCTTCTAAAATAAATGACGATGAGGAGCTCAGAAAGAAAAATTGTATCCACCGTTCTTCCACGGATATGTCTTTTATTGATGGCAGCAAAAGTGGAGACAAAATGTTCAGCATGTTTGTATAGAACAGTATCTGTGGCGCTGTGTATGTAAACATGCATGACTGGACATGAAGAGCATTTAGATAAATTATTTCAATAAAAATAGAATGTAAATGGGAATTTCATTTATGTCAGAGATTTCAGAGCAAAGGCCAGTAGAGGTCATTTTGGGGGCCTGACTAAATTATGTGCAATTGTTAACACTGATTTTGTTGCTGTTTTAAGGCGTGCACATACACACACACACACACACATACACATACATAAGCATTTAAATATTTTTACACCTTTAGGAAATTCTAGCTGCCATGTCAAAGGGACCAACAGAAGTGACATGGAATAAAATCTCATTACATTAACACACATTAAGAGATCCATACCCTGCGTTGTTTACTTGTATTTTTGTTTATTTATTTTTTCTTTGAGGTTCACTCATAGTGTGGGGGACGTATAAGCCCATGTCACACATGCACTTGATAATATTACATGTGAATGCAAGCTGGAGTCAAAATCTCAGTAGAGTTGTCATGGCAGTTTCCCTGCAATTTTTTTTTTAAAAAGGTGAATCTTTTTTTGTTCAGTTTTGTGAACAAAACGTCATGAGAGCAAATTTCGTATGAGTTCTAGAGAGCACAAAGCAGCAAAAACCTAGCTTGCATGCATGCATGGCTGCTTCTGTGTTTGAGAAAAGTCACAGGAGTGTACAGGAGCTTTTTCCATGATTATGAAATAAAGGTTATCCAGGCTGAGGACGTTGCCTCCTTTTATTTTTCATGTCATGTAAAATATATTTTACTCTCTGTAGGAATGACGCAAAGCCTGAACAGCAGATAAAAGAGTGCTGATAATGTCCTGGGTTTTGAGTGTGAAAAGGGCTATTTTCAGTCTCTATCTTTGTCTCTTAGATTAACACTGCCTGTTTTGTTACTTTAAGACTGATACAGGAAAATAAACTATATTTTATATAAAATCAATTTCTAAACAGTTCTGTTTCCTTGTACATTTACAGCATTCGGCAGACACCTTTTACCAGTGTGCCTTAAAATCACTAATTACAGCGGCAGCCCCCCTGGAGCCCCCCTGGTCTCGCTCAGGGAGACAATGGTTGTAAACAATTGTACAACTTTGTGCTCACCAGGTTCTTAGGCTAGTGTTTTACCCACTAGACTACTACCACCCATAAAGGAGCTGGGAGCTAACAGTGCATCCAGAAACTTTAGCAATGTTATGCATCAAATTATTTTATTTAACACAGTAAAGCAAAGAAATTTAAACTTCCATGATATGGACCCTTTGACAGAATGAATGTTTTTCTCCCTCCTATAAAGTTGCTCCCTCCTAAGAAGCTTTGCTGCAGAAATGACAAAATATTCGGGCAAACGTCCTACATGATATCCAATTCAAGCCAATTAGCAACTCTGAGACATTCATGCATATTCAAATACATTTCATGATGGTAGATGCTACATCATGTAGGATGTAGGATGCATATGCCATGTCAAAAGGCGACCTTCTCAAGGAGTTAAGTTTGGTTCTGCAGTTCCTTTACATGAAAGGCATGTTTAATGAGCCTGACCTTTACAACAGAGCAGAAGGCCAGTCCTCAGCAGCATGCTTATAAATAGCAGCAGTACTTCTCTCTAGAGCTTGGTTTTCAAAACATCCAAGGCGTGTCAGGCGCTGGAAAGGACAGGTTCTTTTCGCAACACCCAACCATGACTCACTCTTCTCCAACACATCTGTAATTTTTCTGGCACGGCGACAACACGTGCTGCACCGAGCGGACAGAAAGACCATAACTCCCCAGAGCTCAAGGCTTGCTTTTAGTGGCTCTTGTGCTTAAGAGGCAGCTCAGACATGGTGGGAAGGTGCAACAGCGTGCACAGTAATTGGTATCATTTTTGCAGCATGATAGAAACTTGATGCAGTGACAATAACAGCGGTTTTTACCTAGGAAGCCTTAGAGGATGCTGCTCAGGGTCTTAGTCACCAGGGGGCTCCATGAGCATGATTAAGAGTACAATAACAAAAACTGGAAAATATGCTTAAACTGATTTAGATTTATTCTTTTAGATTATCTATGGATTTATCATTTTATATTACCTGTAGATTCATGGGAAATTTTGTTTTGAGCTGCATCTAACATCTTTAGATTTGTATATGACCACATCCCTACAACTACAGCTACTCTCAGTTCTGACATATGTGCTTTTTTTTTTATTTTTTTACTTAGTTTAGCCTTGGCAAATTTTTTTTTGTCATCATCAGCCTGGCAAAGTAGTTTATAACCCACTTGTTAGCACATATGTATATGTACACACACAAAGAAAATTCATCTGCTGTTATTCTCAGTTGTGTGTGGTAATGCATCTGCCCATATTGTTTCAATATGGCCATTCAACATCTGCATGTAAAAAAAAACAAAAACATGTGAATTGAGATATGACCAATTATCATAATTAAATTGCCAGTAATTTGCTTATTACAGAATCGATATTAGCCAATATGGGCTTGTTAGAATTGTCAGTCAGTTATAGTTAGCTGACACAGTTCTCCATCAGGACTGCACCGTTAAAGACCAATGCCACTAAATTTCTGCTCCAACAGAATCACAGCGTCACATTGTGTCAAAGTGTACAGAATACAAAAACCCCAAAACAAACCAAGAAGACACTAATGTAATGTACATATTCCAAAATGGGTGGTGGTATAGTTGGAGTTAGAATGCACCTAAGCTTCTATATATCAATGTCTATTAGCACTGTGCAAACTTCATGCTTCACACACTTACCTCAAACTTCATCAGGCTGTTAAGTAATTTCAAATAAGCTTGCGCATGTGGTTTTAGACATCATTTCCCAAACTGTTACCTATGAAAACAGACAAGCGTATGTTGCATGATTGTTATATGCATCTTCGACTTGACCCAGAGGCCACACTTGTGGCTTTGTGTCCACGTTCACGTGATTTCCAGCAAGTGTTCGGGAATGTCCCGTTTCTCAAATGTGCCAAAGCAGAGTGTGCAAGATTGCACACACACTATACGCATCCTTTCCTAAATACTGTATCACACACTGGCTTAACGAGCTTATGCGCTTTTGAAAAATGTATCATGTTAGTGTACACTTAAATTAATAAAACCACAAGTCACATAGGTAGACTTTGGCTCCGTGGTTTTCTGTTCCCCATTGTTTTGCCATGTTATCCTTTTCACCTGTGTGATGTGTCGCAACACCCCCCCCCACCCCCCCCACCTTCACCCCCCCCACCCTCCCACCTCCTAAGTATTTGTTCTCGCATGTTCTTTGCTCAGATTTCCGAGTATATACCCCTTGTGTTCCTTTGGTTGTTCTCATGTCGGTTTGCCCTATTCAGTGTACGTTCTTAGTTGTTCTTAGTTTTGTATTTCTTTGAGTATTGGCTGAGTTTTCCAGTCAGTTTGTGTTCTTATGTCATTCTTTGTTTTTGTTGTTTTTGTTGTTGTTTTGCCTCTTCTTTGGCTCTGTGTGTTTGGATTCCCCTGCTGTCGGTATGGACTACAATGAAACAACCCTTCCGATCTGGAATCCTGCTCCTGCATCTCCCTCATCTTTGCCAACATTACAGAGGAAAGACTGGGACAGCTAAGGCGTGATGCAAATTAATGGGCCTAAAGCTTCAGTTTCTGCTTCTGATTTTTAACTAAACCATTTTAATACAGCCCTGAGTGACATTGTGGTCAGATCCGAGTGTGGGAAACATTATTTAAGCGTTACGTGCAAGGATTCTAACTATCAGCCCTTACCCTTTCTAGCTAATGGAAATTAAACATGATCTCATTGTTGTGTAATAGGCTTATTGCATTTTTATGCAGAGGCACATCTGTGGACCAGCTGAAAAATGGAACAGTGACCAGTTTACTGTGATTTTATTTAAAAGGGGCTTAATAATTTTAACCCTGCCTCTGGGGTGGAGTGTTGGGGCAGGGTATTTGGCTTGGGTATTTGGCTTGATTTTAGGTGCATGTTCTGACTTGATCTAGGCACAGTGGGATGACTCAAGATCTGCCCAATTAACTACCTCCACCTTCACCATTCATAGGCCGTAAATGCTCTCCACGGCCATCTCATTTCAGTGGCCTGTCCGGGCCTGCATTAACTGTATATTCAATTTATTTATTTATAGACATAACACACCAGTTAGTTCCACCCACACAACCTGGACTGGGTCCCCCAAAAGCCTCTTTACACACAGATGATTCCTAAATGGTAAAGCGAGCATCACAGTGAACACTCTCTCTACCAGGTGTGATCATCTTAACACATGATTTTTTTCTACCCACCTGTATCATTCCATTAACCACCAGTTGCTAAGTAACAAAAATGCTCAGTTTACTCTTCGCTGATGGAATTACTTTTTGATGGAGGAAACTGTCAATATTAAAAAAGTGTTCAGAGCTTCTTTGATTCCCTTTCCCTTTAAACTGCTGTTTAAAAGCAAATTAACACTCAAGGCTGTGATGTGATTTGCTACAACACTCTCTCTCTCATCTTCTATTGCTTAACCATCTCCATTGAACAGCAGTTACTGATTGAGTAGGTAAGGATTGACTTGTTGTGTCTCACCCATCTGAGTCTAGCAGATAAAACACAGGTAAAACTCTTCTGTAGAATTTTGCACTTAACCTTTCTTTTCTCTCATCTGGGCTTAGAGCCTGACAGACTTCTGTCGCTTTGAGGAGTTCAGTTGAGGGAGTGAAGACATGGTTTATGCATAGGCCTTTTCCCAATCCTCTTCCCGCTCAGCATCCTCCAGCTACAAAGCTGCATTGTCAACTAAATGACAACTCTACAGCTATTTAGATATTGTTTAAATACCATTTTGCTATTCAGATTTATTTCTCAAGAATGTGCAATTTCTCTCAGGCAGGTCCAAGGCTTCAAAAGGTCTCAAATGATCTTGACAAAGTCTTTTTGATTCTGGTCCCCTATCTCAGGCTGTGCCAAGGTCTGCCAATATAGTCTGGGACTGAGGACAAGTAAATCTGTTACTTAATCACAACGACCTTTTCAAAGTATCTTAGTGAACAGAATACAAAAGAAAAATACATGAAACAACACATGCTAAAAGGGATGTTTTGAAATGAGGAATAAATGCATGTGCAATAATATTATGCTAATATAATGGGCAGATATAATAAGATTTCAAGGAATATAGTTGTCAATAGACTGACCAGGATGGAAAAAAGTACGTATGTGTGAGAATCAATGAGATCTGATCTCACTCCCTTCCAATAATATCAATACCATGTTCTAATAGTAAGAATGCTCATAATATACAGGAGAATTAAGACCCTGTCATCAAGTTGTTTCACAATGAAGTGTACAGAAACAAGTCAAGACTCCTCTCATCTTACTCATCTTAGTTTCCATGGACCCTGGACTGACTCCAGTAAAGGCAGGCGCATTATAATTAAGCCAACTTGTGAAAAAAAAAAGATCCAGACGGCTTGAAGTCTCAACCAAGGCTCTAATCAACCCGCTCTTTGATAGGAATGCTGTCATCATAGCTACTGTTTCATAGTCATCCCACATATCAATATCTG
>JBBPCZ010000040.1:13027111-13044580 GCA_037974445.1 Brycinus macrolepidotus | reverse complement strand
TATATACACTTATGAATGCTTGGTAAAGTTAATGATTTTTTTAATCTGTTTTTTTTCACTACTATTAGGGAAGACAACAGTAAAAACAACAACAACCATAATGATGAAAGACACAACAACAAAAACACTGACCTTTGTGCAATGACGTTTGCTGACAGGAAGATGATATGTAACTGCCAGAATGGGTCAACTGATGTATATAAGTGTCATGGACTGTGGTTGAATAGTCAAAAAAATGATGCCCTATGTCCTTTGATAACCACATTTCCTTGACCTCAGTGGAAAACATCATGAGGTCAAAGAGAGATGTGAAGGAGAATTCATGAGGACTTGACAATGAAAAGACAATGATGGTGCTAAGAGAACCTCACTGCACTTACACTAGACTATATACTCACGTAAAATGTAATGCAACCACTGATGTCATTGATGTCTGATACTACAATGTCCGAAGATGGACTACCAAAAGCACATCTCAGATACTTAGTCCCATGCACTCTTACCATGTTGTCTTATGCAGGCTATATAAACATGGTCTTCCATGTTTATATAGCTTGCGTAGTGGTGTCGTTTTAAATGTTGCTTCCGCAAGGTCTTGTGGGACAGCATTGTCTCCTTTTCTTTCGTAAAGGTGGGTCACGTGTATCCTATAGTAAAGTAGATATGAAAGGAGTCACTGAAGCACCCCGCCTTAGCATTTAGAGACTTTAACCAGCTCTTAGTCTAGCACTTAGGTAAGTTTCCTAAACAGAAATGACTCTTTGACTCTCCTTGTTGGGACTGACTTCACCACCTGGGGAGAACCAGCATGGACTCTCCCAGTTTCAACTGGCATTCATCATCTCCAGTTCCTCCCTGACCCCACCTGTGCCTAACCAAACGGTAGATCACTGCATACTCATTGTCTCCCATACTTACACCTCTCAGATAGACTTGTTGTTTGAAAAGTCTTTTTTTACCTAAGTTGGGAGCTGTATTCTTGGTTGGTTGCTTCTTGGTTTTGACCCTTTATTGGTCTTGTCTTGTTTTTGTGATGGATTTCCCTGCAATATGCCTGTCTGGCCCTTGCATCACCTCTGTTTGCACAGAGATGTAGAGGCGAAGCTAGAAATTCCCAATAAAGAGGAGTAGTTACAATACTTTTGGCTGCAAGAATTTTGCAATCCAACTAGATTAATCTTGCAATATTTTTGGTTACAAGAATTTTGCAATCTGATTGGCTATGTAAATCCAGCATTCCTCTTTGCTACTTAAATCCAGCAATGCAATAGGTTGGTTAAATCTTGCAATTTGACTGGCTTGAAGTGCTGCATTTCAACTTGTGACTTGAATGCTATCATCTGATTGGCTAGAGCACACTTGTGATGTGACTGCTCAGGAGTGAAAACACGACTAGATTGATATTAGGAGTTAGCCTGATCTTAGCAGTGGAAGTAAATAAAGTAAATAGTCAATAAAAGTAACTTACAAAAAGAATTGTGAAAGTTTTGTATGAAATGTTGCTGTTAAATGGCATACTTGGCTGGCGCCATGACTGTACCTGGGTTTCAGTGCACACAGTCTATTAAAGACATAAACATATGGTTTCTCAGTGCTCAGCTATAGCCTATGTTGAGCTCTCCACTAACACACAAAGAGTGGAGACGTGACAGCTAATGAGAACAGTGATCATTACCATGTAACAGAAAACTTCACGTAGAACTAAATGTCAGGGTAAAACACATGATATCATGCCATTTAAATTATATATCATTTTGCTCTTCACAGCTGTATTAAATTAGTCTATTCTGATAAGAACTGCTTTATCGCCTCTTTTCCGATCTATAGTATTATTTGTAACTATATTTAATTGTTGAAGTGTATGAAGGATAATTCTTGTAGTATTACATTTCGAGATAATGTAAATGGCCAAAGCTGTTCTGGATCATATAAAAAAAAAATTGCATCCATATTCAAGACCATGCCGCTTGAACAGTAGCTGATAAAAAGAGTTCCCGTGCACTAGGTCATGGCAATTAGGGGAAGCTGGTGCCGAATTCAATTTGGGTTTGCCTCACTTAGTATGTGACACTTGTCCGGGAGATAAAACAGACTAGAGAGGTCTTTTGTGCATTCCCGCGTTTGCTAATTGTACCCACCATCTCATCCTGGAGACTACTCTGCAATTAAAACTTTATTGCTGAATAATGATTTTGCTGTGACTCAACTTTAATGACATTGGTAGTTAAAGAGGCAGTCAGATTGTGCAAAGTTACTCAAAGCAAGCCTTCATGCTAATTATTCCTGCCTCAGAAACAGCTCCTGCGGAAACATGTCACATCTGCATACGCTCACGACCTGCGATAATTCTAGCGCTTACATCTGACACGTCACTACAGCTTGAAGCAAGTTTCCTACAAACATAATATGATTTGTTTCAGAAGAATAATGATATGTAGATCATTCCATGCTAAACTAACAGCTACCATCTTTACTGCATATCTCATCTGAAATGGTTTGTGGTCATAGCAGCTGTTTTGAGCTTTGGGTGCCCATGACCCTGTCGCCAACTGACAGCTTGCCCTTCCCTGGACCACTTTTAGTAGGTACTAACCACTGCATACCAGGAACTGCTTACAAGTCATCTAGCCCTCATAATTTGACCCTCGTCAAAGTTGCTCAGAATCTCACACATTTCCTGTTTCCAACATATCAACTTTTTCATTTGCTGCCTAATATATCCCACCACTTGACAGGTGCCATTATAACGAGATAATCCATGTTATTCACCTGTCAGAGGTTTTAATGTTATGGCTGACTGGTGCACATTATCATAGACATGGAGCTAACAGTGGAGTGAACTGCCTTTAGACGAGACCGGTCAGAAGAAATACCAATGTACCCATACACAGGACAACACAATCACCTTTTGCAGTCTGGCGCACTACATAAAACGTTCAAGCATCAAGCATAAAAAAGTGGATAGGCTAGTCATGCCATTAGAATAGGTGCTATTTTGTTGTGTAATCAAGCTAACATTAGCAAGGTGGCTAAATGTAGTGCACTCATATTTTTTTTTCACAATGACACTACATTACCATTAAAAGGGTTAATGAATGGTTTAAAAATAGTTAGCAATTAATCATTAATTAGGTCATCAACAAATTTAAATGTATTAATAATCATTAATGATATAACTGAAAAGTGCCACCGTGATCTATAGTACTTAATGAATGTAAGTGTCTGATGAGGTGATCTAATAACTTTAAAAATAGGTTACTAGAAAAAACAAATTAAGATTATATGAATGTATGTAAATTTGTCATTGAGTGAACATTATCATGGTAGCAAATTCATCACTGACATTTATAACCTGCTTAGCAACAAGATGCAGTTTCTCCCAAGGCTGAATGGGATTTTTGCTAGTGGGGTTTTTGAGCAAAATGGTAAAATGTTTGTCTTTAATTCTTGATGCTCTACACTGTTATGTGAGACCGCACATGAAAGGTTACACATGAAAACGGTGTGGGGTGTGAGATAATCGGCACTGTTTCATCAGTACTCCATTCAGGTGTTCTTTTTCTTTGTCATCATACTGGGAGCACTCAGTGTAAAATTGTCAATTTTCGGAGCAGGTATCTGCTGGAGCCTGTTACCCTGTTTTTGAGAGAGCGTGACTACAAGGCACCTGCACACAGCACCAGAGCTTAACAATTCCAGTCCTCGGACCTTTTCTTTATTTCAGTGCAAAAACCCAATCAGATGCATAAGTCTAATTAAATGCATTAGTGTAGTTCGCCGCCAACTATTCACCTCCTCTGACAGGCATGACACATAGCAGTTGTTTATCGGCCTGTTCTGACAGCTTGCGATGTGACATGTTTGTTATGTGGGTCTGTGCGCTCCCACACACACACACACACGCATACACACGCATACCTGCTGCTGCCGCTGCTGAAGCTTGTTACCCTGATGGTATACGGCCAGTGCATGATGCCAAGGCCCTTCTTGCCCTGGTAAAAGGGCAGATGGCTCCAAGGTACAAACTGTCAAGGTATTCCTTGAAAACTTCCCACTTCCCACTTCCCAGCAGTGACTACTAAAGCCATATGCATTGCAAAAAATGTCTGCTTCTCAACCCATCGAGCACTCACTCTACATATATTCCACCCACATGCACTGGGCAAATGCCAAAGCAAACAGCCGGAGAGGCCATAGACATGCATACAGTTAATGAATCCACTTACTTTCATTTCCTGTATCGTTCCATAATGTATCAGCGGGTTTATATGCATGTCACCAAATACTATATTTTATTGGCCCTTTTCAAAGCTTAATTTACACAGTTCAAATGTAGCACTCAGTTCAGCAACATCTCTTACACCATTTGTAAACTGCAACAAATCTTTGCATTCAGGGAACACTTCCCTACAAATAGACCAATCGAAATGGTGGTTTTATAATTTTTCCAAACACAGTACAAGGTTTTATTGTGGCATTTCATTAACATCTCTGTTCCAGAAGTCATCAAATTTTGCACTTACAATGCAATATATGCTTTTCTCCTAACATTATAGGGATGTAAAATTCCACTGTGGAATATATGGAAAAGAAATCATGAAATATCTGCTGGGAAAATAGCACAGAGTATGAATCTGCATCCAAATAACAAAGTTCAAAACCTTCTATGATAATATAGAGTATAACTAAGTGAAAACTGACACCTCCCATACAGTGACAGTGCAAAGATGTTCTACTCTGTTTCCTTCCTGATTTTTTCCTGCCCCTTCCTCTGGGCCTTCACCCGTGGTTTTCGATTACTTGTGCCTTGGGAGACGTGCCCTAGAAGGGGGGTTCTGTCACGTCCTGTCCTGGTTTTCCCCTGCCTGATTGTGCATTTCCCCATACACTTTTGTTGTTATTCACATGCTGAGCACTAGTCCTGCCGCTCTGTTAGTGGATCCACCTGTTGTCTGTCTTCCTGCTCTCCTTTCCTAGGTGTTCCTAGGTGTATATATAGCCATGTGTGCCTTTCACTAGTGCTGGTCATACGTAATTCCTGCTCATTTTGTTTGGCTTGCGACTCTTCACATTATATCCCCAGAAGTAGTGTTTTCTTGATTTGTTAGTCTTTTGTAAATAAAATAAAATCAGTGTTCCTTTCATTTGTATCCCTACTCATCCATCATTACCCATGTAAACGCTACAGTAAATAATTACATGTCCTCTACAGAGAACACTCTTCTGCAGATTTGAATGCATAATTATGGTTTATTTCCTGTGTTTAACATATTGGGAAAAAATAAATAAAATGTGGCCAGTTCAAAAGTTGGGGCATGTTTGACACATTATGTTTTGTTTTTTCCAATACGTTTAAGGTCCCCTATCATAAGTATAATACATATTTGGAAACTAAGCTGCAAAAAAATGAGAATTTTGAATTTATTTCTTTGAATATGTGAATTTTGAGAATTTTGAATTTTGAATTTATTTCTTTGAATTCACTTCAATTCACTAATGATGTCACAAAAAAGAACTCTTTACATATATTCTTCTGTTCACCCATCTCTCAAGTCTTGGCCACTCACACTGGAGGTATAAGAAGTGTTTCAGCCTGGTCTGCTTTTTGAAGACACAACATAAAGTGTCCAATCAGAATGAAGGGTTTTTTTTTTTTTACATATAGTAGTGTGTTTAAATCTTATTAATATTGAGAGGTTAGAAGATGCTCAAAGAATAATGGCTGCTTTACAGTGAGTATAGAAAAGAATTACCCTCTTCTAAATATTCACATTTTGTTACTTTACAGCCTGAAATGAAGACAGACACACATACACACATAAAAATCATTTTCCAGCTTTACCCAGTGCAACTTATAACATCCAAGTGAAAGATACAAAGTAAAGTGGTCCCTTATAGTCACGCGTGAACACACCACAGCACACAGTGTGAACAATGTGAAATTCTTTCTCTGCATTTAACCCATTCACCAAGTGAAGCAGCGGGCAGCCACCAACGGGGTGCACCCGGGGAGCAGTGTGTGGGGACGGTACCTTGCTCTAGGGTACCTCAGTGGTGCCAGCTGGTCCATAAACCACAGCACAGCACACAGTGTAAACAATAGGAAATTCCTTCTGTTCATGATAGAGAAAGTTAAAATAATATTAAAACTGAATCATAAAGAATCACCCTTCGCTAAAAAATACTTGTAAACTCAATTAACCACCTTCTCCATTGCTCACC
The DNA here is from genome assembly GCA_037974445.1 of Brycinus macrolepidotus. NCBI lineage: Eukaryota > Metazoa > Chordata > Actinopteri > Characiformes > Alestidae > Brycinus > Brycinus macrolepidotus. The sequence continues at coordinate 13,038,358 of JBBPCZ010000040.1, read as the reverse complement.
AAGCTAACTGGCTTCCACCTGTGATCAGCTGTAATTGTTTCAGCATAAAAAAAGTTATTCCTGGAGAATTCCAGTGCTTGGTTATGCAGCTGAAAGCAATCAACAAACTATGGGTGGCAAGGCACTGTCAACAGATCTCACCGATTTGTGTTGTTACACCAAGTTGTGACACAAGTCAGGACATTGATACAAACATTTCAAAGGATTTATCAACCCCTAGGAGCACAGTAAAGTCTATAATTAGGAAGTGGAAAGTGTTTGGTACTACTAGGACCCTTCCCGGGTAGGGCCGTCCCTACAAACTGGATGGAAGAATGAGGAGGAAACTGGTCAGAGAGGCTAAAAAAAGGCCTCTGGCAACTTTGAAGCAGTTACAGGAATGTATTCACAAGTACAAATTCACAAGTTCTCCACAAATGTGACTTGTATGGGAAGGATGCAAGAAAAATGCTACTCCTCAAGAAAGGCCAGATTAAGTCTTGACTGAGCTTTGCCAAAACTCACCTTGAAGATTCTGAGGCCAGGTGGAAAAAGGTGTTTTTGTCAAATGAGACCAAAATCGAACTATTTAGCCTCAACACCAAACGGTAGATCTGGTGGAAAGTCAATACAGCTCACCATCCAAAGAACCTACGGTGAAGTATGGAGGTGGTAGGAGGGTGTTTTTCTGCAGCAGGGACAGATGAACTTGTCAGGATAGAAGGAAAAATGGATGGGGCAGAAACCATCAAATTCTTGAGGAAAACCTGCTGCCTTCTGCCAGAAAGTTATCAATGGGAAGAAGGTTCACTTTCCAACATGACAATGACCCAAAGCACAAAGTAAAATTCACCACACAGTGGCTGAAGGAGAAAAAGTTGGATGTCTATGCGTCGCCTAGTCTGAGTCCACACTTGAAACCCTATTAAAAATCTGTGGAATGACTTGAAGACTGCATTCCACCAATGGTCACCATCCAGTTTGACTAAGCTTGAACAGTTCTGTAAAAAAGAGTGGGCAAATATAGCACAATCTATAGGCACAAAGTTAGGAGAGAAGCATCCCAACCGATCTAAAGCATTAAATAAAGCAAAAGTTCCACAAAGTACTGAGGGTGATCCTTTACGCGTATCAGTAATTCTGTTTTTTTATTTATTTTTTCTAAACTGTTACTATCATATCTTTCTCTTGGATGTTACAATTTGCACTAAGTAAATACAGCTGGAATTTCTGTGTGTGTGTGTGTGTGTGTGTGTGTGTGTGTGTGTGTGTGTGTCTTTTTTCAACAAAATGTAGATACTTTGAAGGGTATTATTCTTTTCTATATCTCCTGTAGGTACACACAACCACTAGTGCGAAAGTTGCCACATTTAACTTTGTTAAAGGAATTATTTTCACTTACACAGTCAACAAAACATGTCATTTTAAATATTCAAATATTCAACTGTACATATATATTTAACTGTACACATGTATTTAATTTTATTTCATTGAAAATGTTGTAGCCATTATACTTGCTGTAGTCAGACATTAGTGTGAATAAACACTGGGTGCCGATGCCAGAGTTTTATTACTGATTAGTCTTACCTTTACATAGTACCGCAGGAAACAAAGTTTTCCATGTCAGTTCTGACCATCCATCAAGAGGCCAGAAGTGAACTCCACTGATGGCCTATGCTGACTGATTCCTCTCCACAGACGCGTGTGGGCATGGCGGCACTAAGACTAATGGCAAATGAAATTACTGCATGCAAAATTCTCGCTCTGTCTTCAGGGGAGAGGCCAGGCCAGAGAGCTGAAGAGGGCATTAAATCACTGATCCTTTTGAGCCATCATAAATTCCGTACATTCACACCGAACAAAGTGCCGGGGAGTGTATCGGAGGAAGCTATAAGTCATGAGGTTGTCAAAGTGGAAAAGAGTGATGTATAGTGATGGTGTGGAGGGTGCTGGTGAGAAGGATTTTTGGTTCCTTTCTGTGCAGCTCCTCTTCATCAGACAAAAGCACAAGGCCTTCCTAATTCTATCGGCCAGCCTAATGTGTTTTTAATGCAGCCGGTGACTTATGTTGCTGTCAGGCTCCCTGGCCGCAGAGGGATTCCAAGATGCTAGTGGGTGTTGGGCGGAGGCTTAGAAAGGTGGCAAAGATTAATCGAGTGGCAGGGGCAAAAGCGCACTTGATCAAACACGCATTGATGAGGAAAAACACTGAGAGGGCAAAACCTTTGTAGCTGAGACCAGGCATTCGATTCATCCCAGCAATCTGCTAAACGAGTGCCCACTGTTCAGATACACATACGACAGCGATGACTGACCAAAACCCCATGGCTTATTTCATCAATCATTCACAGGGCAAGAACCTGTTAAATGCAAACCAGCACAACACCCCCAACCGTGTCAGTGTCACTGCTGTGCTGAGAAAGGTCCACCACACATAATATCTGGTCAGCGGTGGTCCTTCATTGGCCCTTTTTCACTGACAAATGGGGTGGAAAGGGGCTAATAAATTGTCCAGCAACAGAAAGTTTCTAGAAAGTGACAAATGAATGTAGGCAAATTAAATAAAAAATATATTATATTGTGATCATAATTAAAATGATTGTACATTGCAGTGCATTAATATACCCTTACTTTCCAGTGTATAATATAATATAATATAATACAATATAATATAATATTTATTTAAAGGATTTTAAAAAATAATTAAGAAAATAAATGAATAATCCACAAATTTATAAGATACTAATTCAGCACATAATATTCAGTAAAACACATAATACAACACATGCATGTCAAACTAGATGGCAGGAGGACCAATAGGACATATTTCATGTGAAATTCTAGTGATAAACACAACAAAATTAGTTCAACTAAACTTAATTTCACCTCATAATCTTAAAAAGAATCTGTGCTACTTTGGTGAGGTGCTTTTTGTCTGGTTTAGGTATTTTACTCAGATTCTGAGGATCGGAGTGTACATTGATCTGCTATTGTTTTCACATCATAGAGACTGTTCATGGTCAAATACACAAAGATATGCAGCCCAGCCAGGCATACGCGCAGCCTTTTAAGGCCAGTATAAATAAGTAAATAAATAGGCTAACTGTGATTGCTAATAATGGTAAAAATGAACCAAAATAACAGTAAAAACAGGGCTCTGATTAGATTTTGATTCGGATTTTTCAACCTAGTTACTGGAGATCACCCCCAGTGGACTGTGCCTCCCCCCAGTGATTGTGACTCACAGCTTCAAAGTGTCTAAGACACTAAACCACTCTAATGCACTCTGAAACAGGAATAAGATTCACAGTCCTCAAGGGCTGGTTACTACAGATTTTCTACCCTCCATTTATCTTGGATGAAACACAACGTGCAGATGCATTGACCAGTAAACTTCACAAACTATCTGATTAACAGATAGCAATTAGGAAAAAAGGATGGATTTGGAATCAAGGTCTATATTTAAGTACATCAACCTAATGTTTCTTCAAAGCGATTCACATTTGTCTGTAAAATCCAAAGTACGTTCGATGATCGTTCTTTGTCATTGGTCAGTGATTCTTTGCTACAGCCCTAGAAAAGCATGGATTTGCTCTTAAGTTTATGATAAGTTCTGATATGTTTTCTAAATTATTGATGTCATTATTACAACAAAAGAAATGACAGTGCAAAATATGTTCTATTGATGACAATTGGTCCGATAATGCTGGATATACCTTTATGATAGCATAGGTTTGTCACTGTGTAATGGAGCTAATGTAAGCATGGGAGCATGTCATTTCCAACCTTCATGGATTTACAACACAGTTTGGTAGCTTGGCATTTAACTTTGATGCTCAGCATTATGCTAAACAAACATCGTATTGGTCCAATGAGAATAATCTGCTAATAATCAAAATAATAATGTATTTTGGCAAAAAAAAAAAAAAAAAGCAAAAAAACAAACAAACAAACAAACAAAAATCTCGTAAGGTGTGATTTCCTCCAATATTGTGTAAAGCTTGTGGACAGAGCACACTAAATTTCACAAAAAGCCAAACTATCCTGATAAAATCAAAATGATTGCAGACTCAAGACGGGTTTTAAAATGTGACTACTCCGCCGACTAAGGCACAAAGACTCATCCACTGTCCAGGCTTTGTTCCCCCGGGGGATATGAGATTGCTAAATCTCTATATGGGGTAATCACTGGCCGCATGCATGCAGTAGATCAGATGATGGCAGCCCAGGAAATCAAAAAGCCATTGCACAGCCCTATGTCGTCAAGTGTGCAGCAGCAGACTTCTGGAGGCAGAAGCTTCACAGAAGGCTGCTGGGTTCAGCCCTGTGCCGGTCCATAAATTTGCACTTTTCTCCACAGATGCCTTCACACAAAAGCACCGCCAAGAAGAGGTAGTTGACTGACTTTGGCTGCTGGATCCTAAATCTTCAAATAACACTGAAATACAGTACTGTGCAAAAGAGTGAGAGTTCTTCATTTGAGTACCTATTACTTATTTGCTCAGAAAAAAGCTCTAACATTAACTATTAATAAACACTGTGCAATAAATAATGGTGTTTTGTTTGCTAGTGCATTAGATTAGCCACTTTTGAACCTTTTTCTTGAGGAAACCCAGGATCTGTAGTTACTGTCCAACTAGTTGAACTAATCAATACTTCATTAAAGTTAGATTATTTAGAGGATGGGATGGGAGGAAAAGAACTAAACCTGTGTTCCTCTAATCAGCACCCAAGAAGTTTAATTATATTCATTCAAAACTGTAAATGTCAAATAAAAACAGTATTAAAAAAGGTAGTATTTGGATTAGATTTTTCATTTAGTTTTTGGACCCTAGCTGCGAGGGTTCAGCAGTGGACCTTAAGCCAATGTACTCACCCAGTGATGTCTCTAAGACAGTAAATCACTCTAATACTCAGTCCTCAAGGGCTGCTTACTGCATATTTTCCACCCTCCATTTATCTAGGACGAAAAACAATGTATAGATGCAGAGGCCAGTCAATTGCACAAGCTATCTGATTAAGCAAGCAATTAGGGATAAATTTAGAATCAAGCTCCACATTCGGCCTAATGTTTCATAGAGGAGATTCACATGGGTTTATAAAATGCAAAGTACGTTTCATTTGATGATCATTCTTTCACAATTCTTTCATCACTGGTCAGAGCATGCTACTAACTAGCCTGTCCATGCTCTGCCCAAGAGTGTTCTGTCATAAAAAATGTGCTAATATAATAAAATAATGATAATGTTTATTTGTATTCATTCAAATGGTAAATGACAGTTTCTGCCCTTACACATTTACTGCCCAGATAAACTATTTTCAAGGTTAACCTAAAGCTTGCACAGTGTTGTACAGTATATTGCTTGGAGAATTCTGAATTCATTTAGATTAAAAATAACAGAAAAAAGAAACATTAGTCTTTACTTGATTATGTACTTTCAAAGATAAAGGAAAGGTTTGTTTGGTACGGAAGCTGTAGAAAGCCAGGCAATTGTGTCTTTTTCATTTTCCCTTGATAAGGAGTTAACAGAATTTGTTTTATCAGGATTTTGACTTACATATGTCATTATCATGACATCAAAAAACATTTTCACAAGATTACCCAAGATATCGTCATATCAAGATATCAAGGATAATTTTTTAATGTAAGCAAAACTGATTGTATTTTTCCTGCTATAATTGTTGTCTCTAAACTAGTGGGTTTTTTTTGGATACACATTGATAAAAAGCATCAAACCTTAACCTTAAAAGACCAGAATTCTGTGTGTAGGGGGGGTTTGACTGTACTACTGCTATCATGCAGCCCTGACTATGTCTACTATAGTTTACAACACCCACTTTACACATAGTGTATTTTCATATTGAGGTTTTCTACTGACTTTATTTAGACTTTTTGTTTATATTGTTCTTGTCTTTGTGTCTTTGTGTCTCTGTGTGTCTGTGCAGTCATTACATAAGCAGTTTCCTCCGGGATCAATAGAGTTTTCTGATTCTGATTCTGATTTACACTGCAAGTCATTTTCTATGCTTTTGATACAGTAAAATCACACAGAACAAATGTTCCAATAGACAAAAAATACATCTCTCTGGGCTGTTCAGTGGCTAGTTCCTCTTGCATAGTGTCTATTTCAGTAGCCTCTTTGTACTGTATGTCAGTGGACTAATGTAAGGGGCTGTATTGGTTTCACTGGTGTTGCAGTAAGGATCTGATCCCTGTGTTTGCTCTGGTGACACTTCACAGCTTGGCAGCTTTCTGTGAAACAAACTTTGTGTTTGTTTTAAGAGTGTGAAAAGCCTTGAGATTTACATTCACAGCTGTGGGGGATCCATGTTTAAGTGTACTGGGCTCACATCTCAGTTCTTAGAATCTCAAAAAAATGAATCAAAACCTCATCAAAATTATACCCACATGTCACGACATTTGCTGTGTCATGATAATGACATAAATATCTTGAAGTCTCAAGAAAAGAAAGTTAAGAAATGAAGTGAATCCATGGCCTTTTAATGCTTCCATACTTTGGAGTGATGTCACTTTTGGAGTCTGGACCTTCTGACAGATTCTTTAAATGACATGTGAGTATGAAGAACCTTTTGTGTTAATGTACCTAAGCTATTCCAGTAAATGGAATTTCCTAGAACCACATACCCAACATTTATTTTTTGTTATGAGCCAATTTTGTAAAGCATTGAGCAAAAAATACAAGGTTGATGTGCTAAACTATTTAGCACATCAACCTTTTCCAGTCATAAGAACAAACTAGAAAAAGAATTAAAAAAAACCCAGAATGGTGGCATAACTATCAATTTGCCCTCATTTACTTAAATAGGATAAACAAATTGATGCTAATCTCCATGCTTCTGGAGTCTGGCGATGGCTCTTGTAACATTCTCGGGCCAGGATGAGTCGCCTCATTACAGCCAGTAATTAAGCTCCGTTTGTGGGCGCTATCAAACACATCAAGCTGCTCCACTACCCCATCCCTCCCCAGTAATATCCCTCAGCCCAGTCCCTCCAACCACAGCGCTCATCTCCTCACTTATGGCACATATGCTCCCTAAACCATCCGAAATGGATGAGCTGATGAGCCATGCCAAGGAGCCGGCCACTATAATTCATTCTGAAATTAAATTCCACAGCTTCTCTCCACCCTCACTTTCTCCCCTTTTAGAGCATCCCAAAATGCACCGGAGCAAATAATTGCATTACCTCACACACTATCTTGCTACCACAATATTATATTTGCTTAACAGTCACATGTCCAAACAGTGGATTACCGAGCCAGATATTGTGGCCGCAATGGGTTTTTGTCAAAGGCTGTATTGCGCAGAGGTTGGTCGGGATGGGGGTGGCAACAAGCACGCAGTGTGGATGACATTGCTTGAAGCATCTGATTGCCGTGCTAAAATAGAACACTTTTTTCTTTGTTTCCCTGCCATGTTTGCTTTTCATTGTTGTCAACTATTTTTTGCAATAACTTCAATCATGCAGACCCTTTGGAAGTCACACAGTCCAGAACGTGCTGTCCAGAAGGCTGTAATGACAGGCACTTTTTGATAAATGTCTTCAAAATAGTCTCACTGGCGCTTTGACAAAACAGCTTAAAAATACTAAAATCATTACATGTGCGGTCAACTGTAGGGTAAACTACCTTCAGTTTTCATGAGGAGATATATGCAAAGATCCTTAAAACTCAGGTTCATTCATCTGAAGAGAATTTTTGTGCTGCTACCCTTATAAGTGCAATTGTAAATTACAATATATGATCAACAGTATGTGGACACCTGACCTTCACAACTACATGAGCTTGTCATTCCAAAGCCATGGGCATTAATATGGAACTGCTCTCCTTTGAAGCTATAACAGCTTCCAATCTTCTTGGAATGCTTCACTCAGGATTTTGAAGTGTGCCTGTGAGAACTTGGAACTGGAAAGGGTCCTCCCAAAACTGTTGCAACAAAAGTGGAAGCATGTAATTGACTGTGCTGCAGCAATAACATTACCCTTCACCGGAACTAAAGATCCAAGACAAAATTCTGTATAGCGTTATTCCAACTCTACCAAAATTTACATTTACAATTTTAGGGTCAGCTGGTGGTCTAGTGGTTAGGGAGTTGCCCCTGCAATCAAAAGGTTGTGGGTTAGAATCCCAGCACTGCTACCGTCATCACTTGAGCAAAGTACCGTCCCCACACACTGCTCCACCGGCTGCCCCTTGTTGGTGGCAGCCCACTGCTTCACTTGGTGAATGGGTTAAATACAGAGAAAGAATTTCACATATATATAAGGCATATATATAAGGTCGGCATGAAGCTGGACACTCTGGTGACAGTGGCAGAGAAGAGGACTCTGAACAAACTGCTTGCCATTATGGACAATGTCAGGCACCCTCTGCACACTGTCATAAGCAACCAGAGGAGTCTGCTCAGTGACAGGATGCTTTTGCCTAAGTCCAGAACCAACAGACTTAAAAACTCCTTCGTCCCACACGCCATCAAACTGTTGAACTCCTCGCTGGGGGGCAGAAGGGGGAACAGAAGGACAGAGGAGGACGGGGAGGATCAGGAGCAATTTGTCTAATTAACACCAACTGGACAATCAAACATTATGGACAGTGCAATAGACTACATAACTGTAATAATAAATAATTATTTATTATTACACATGACTGTGAAAGTAACCCGTGCAATAATTACTTATTTTTGCTATCATCACACAACTATTTATCATTACTCTATGTTTCTGTGTGACTGCTGCTATTTTTATACTTTTTTAAATATTTTATATTCTTTTCTTATTATTCACTTTCTTATATCACTTTAGATAGTCTCTTATATTTTTATCTTAGTTTTTTTCTTTTTCATTTATAACTGTACAACTATGCCGGTGTACTGCTGCTGCTAGAAACTGAATTTCCCGGAGGAATCTTCCTGAGGGATTAATAAAGTTGTAATCTATCTATCTATCTATCAATCTATAATACTAAAATTTAAAAACGAAATACACTTTAACAGTCTAATACAGCTGAAGTCCCGGTCTAGTACTACATATTTAGTATTTAGCAGAGAGATTTTATGGGTTTCTAGGCCTTCAAAGAAGTCCAAATGATTTCAATGACAAAATATGTCTGGAATTTCTCTTTCATTCCCAAAAGAATCCTGTTTGTTTTTAAACTTGGCAAGTAGCCACTTATACCAGGGCTCTTTACTGAAGGAGTCACTTTAGAACCGCATCATACAAGGTAAATATATGTTAACATATCTATTACTAGCTTCAAATAAATTGGTGGATGTCTTTTATGAGCTTCAGATGTCCAAGTTGAATCTAAATTGGCCATTTTTTATGTACAATGTTGTTAGACTAGGTTTAACAAACTCTTAGAATCCCACAGAGGTGCTTAACATTACTGCAGATATATTTTTTTTTAATTCATTTTTTGACCATGGATTGATATGTGATAAGGCTGTACTAAAGCTTTGCCCCTGTAATCAGAAGGTTGTGGGTTCGAATTCTAGGACTGCTAGTGTCATCACTGAGGTACCCTTGAGCAAGGTATCGTCCCCACACACTGCTCCCCGGGTGCCCCTCATTGGTGGCAGCCCACTGCCTCACTTGGTGAATGGGTTAAATGCAGAGAAAGAATTTCTCATTGTTCACACTGTGTGCTGTGTTGTGGTGTGTTCACGCGTGACTATAATTGGCCACTTTACTTTACCTCTACTAGTCATGCTTCACCATCAGTGAATTCAATAAAAGTATGATCAAGTATGTTTACATTTACGGTATTTAGCAGACGCTCTTATCCAGAGCGACGTACATCAGTGCTTTAGTAGTCCACATCTGTTCTTCAAACCTGTAAAGCTATACTTAAATCAACATCTGCTTTTAACCAATTTACTGCTAGCTAAGTTACACATCTTAACAAACCCTGTCAAAAAGAAAAAACAAGTCAGAGGTTAATACGCAAGTAAGGAAAAACAGTTAAGAGGGTAAGTGCCTGAGGGATTTTTTAAATATTTAGGAAAAGATGTATAAGAGATAATCGAGAGGACTGGTTAGTCACCAAGATGCTCCTTGAAGAGGTGGGTCTTCATGATACAAGATGCATTCATGATTCATGATACAAATATGATACAAGATCAAAAAAATAAGAGTTAAATGTGACATAATTAATTCTTTAAAACATTTTCTATGTTATACTAGCTAAAGAGATTTACAATACGACACAATAAAATTTTATCTTAATAAAAAGCTAGGCTAGATGTTTTATCATAGAATTTAACATATGTTTAAATATAATTAGACTGTTTCACCTTTGCAGCTCTTCATGCAAATACTTTTCTTTTTGCTTTAGATTTTTTTTTTTTGACTAGCACTACACTCAATACTTGAAGGTTAATCAATAGTTCTTGACTTAGATGTTTCTAGGTAATCCTCTTACTGGAATTTATTCTTCATATTATGTGGAAGTTCTTTAACTTCAGAAAGGTTCCTCACATTCACAAACCTCATTAAATAAATGGAACTACCTAAGGAAGTGGAAAGAAGTGGTTCTTCTTTGTCGTTGCTTTTAGGCACCTCTTTTAAGAGAGTATTCATCTTTGAAATGAATTCTTTAGCATTTTAAATGAACGTAGGCTACTAATATTAATCAAAACGTGTAGAATAAAGGGAGGACTATTAAAAAGGAGAAAAAAACAGGCTGGGGAGGCATGTTTCAGAGTCACTGATGGAATGTCGCCTGTGATTTATGTAACCCCTGGAAGCCCATCGCAAATGAGTCACAGGTGAGCTCATCACATCCTGAAGCACACTCACCATCACATGATATTTTTGGAGGTGGGTACATAACTCATTCGCACACACACACACACACACTGAGACATCTCATAAAGTCCACATTCCTATTGTCATCTCACATGCACATTCACACATGCATATGTGAACATGCATACATGCATACATATAGCTATTAAACTACACTGAAATGACTGGACACGAGAGGGCACAGGTATGTGACTACAAGGTCACACAGTGCTCATACACTATGTGGACAAAAGTATTGGGACGCCTGAGCACTACACCAACAGACTTTAATGACACTGCATTCAAATACATAGACTATATTATAGAGTTGGTCTCCCCTTTGCAGCTATAACAGCTTCCACTCTTCTTGGAAGGCTTTTGGAAGTTTTTCTGTGGGAATTTGTGCCCATTCATTCTGTAGGGCATTTATGAGGTCAGGCACTGATGTTGGACGAGAAGGCCTG
>JBBPCZ010000040.1:13010804-13027011 GCA_037974445.1 Brycinus macrolepidotus | reverse complement strand
TGCTTTGTGCACTGAGGCACAGTCATGCTGGAATAGAAAAGGTTCTTCCCCAAACTGTGTCCACAAAGTTGGAAGCAGGGTGTTGTCCAAAATGTCTTGGTATTCTTGATTTCATACACATGTGGCAATGGGTATGATTGAAACACCTGAATTCAATAATTAAAAGGTATGTCCCAATACTTTTGTCCATATAGTGTATGAAGAGGCTGTGTTATGTTTCTGCTATAACTGTATTTGATTTCTTGGTACAAATACAATGATTATGAATGGTATTATGGTATGGAAGGCCTCTAGAAATCTCTAAAGAAATGTGCTTTTGAAGTTGAACCACACTCAGGTCTCCTCAGCGCTTAAATTATGCACTGGCTTTTGGGAGCTCTTTGAAACATGACCAGATTTGACTTTTAAAAGGTTCAAACACACATACAAACACACACTTGCAATGCACATTGTATCTGGAACAGTACAGTACAGTTAAGGGCTGGTACATGTTCCACTTGAGCATTTCTGATTGTAAAGGCAGAAGTTTATTATATGCATTAAGGTAGAATGCTGCTCTTGTACACTGTACTTGTACTCTTCCACATGCGCACAAATGCACACACACACACACACACACACACACACACACACACACACACACACACACACGAATGCATTTGTTCCGAAAGGGAATTCAAAGGCAGCGACCAAGGCTTCACAATATGACTGACCACTGAGCCATAACAAACAATATAAAATGTACCAGCAATCACAAACACAAACATGAGAAAATTTAATCTTTGCCTACTGTTACACAGAGAAACAAACAAGCTCTCGCAGGTGAACTTCAAATTGCAAGCTCTTATTGTATCTTCAGACTGGAAAAGCCACATTTATGCCTTGTTTGAGAACAGCGAGTTTTATTTAAGTTTTATTCCACACATAAACTGTTGAAAGAAAACAGTGTTTGAAAATGAAAGAAATAGTTTATGCATTAGAGTAAATTAGGCCATCAGTATCTGCAGTAACCCAAACTTCAGATTTTATTGTGTTTAAGAGAGCTCAAGTCTCTTTTGGGAGAGCTAAGCACTGATTAGTTCTATCGAACCAAGCATCTTACATTCAATCCATGCTGAGAATTTGACGAAGGACCTGTTTAAATCAGCCACCAGGTGAGATGCAGCACATGCACTTCCACTCTGGCCAGAGTGAAACTAAAATTAGAGCTTTCTGTTTGCTTCTGTGTTGTTGGTTTTTTGTTTTTGGATTCTTAACCAATTTTCTCCCCATTTTTGGTTGTGTGCATCCACCTGCTAGGTTGTGTCCATCCAGCCTCCCACAATCATACCATACTACCAATACTGGGAGGGTGACCCTATCAAGTAGCACTGTTATTGTTTTCTACCATTCTGAAAGTCGCTAAGACTCCTGTAATGTTGGCTGCGCTGTGATTTGATCTGAGTGAGTGTGTGAACTCATTCAGAATACAGACCGAGACTTATTATTGATTTGTTTCATTAAAAGACAGATCAAATGGGACTGATATGTGCCTGACAAATCTAAGTTAGATTCATTACATAATTATACTTTCATTTTAAAATGCTATGTCATCTGACTGTGGCTGAACTGTGTGTGATGGTCACAAGTCGATGTGATGTGAGTCGAGTTATGGGTCTCTGGGGTGAGAGTCTGAGTCAAGTCTCAAAACTCTCGGTGTGAGTCAAGTCTTTAGTGTCTGGGGTGTGAGTCTGAGTTGAGTTTCAAGTCTCTGGGGTGCAAGTCGAGTCTTGAGTGTCTGGAATGTGAGTGCAAATCGGGTCTTGAGTTGAAAATCTACTTTACTCTTGTTTTTATCTGTAGACATTTTATTGTACAAAAGTAAATACTTTCTGAAAACCTGTCAAGTTTGACACAAGCATTGCTTTATATAAAAAAAAAACAGTCTGACAGAACTGAAGTGCTACATGCAGCAACTGCAGCGTTTAAAGAAAAGGCAAAACAAAAACAACTTGAAAGAAGCATTCTCTTAGAAACAAACGCATGAAAGAAGAGCCATGAATAAAATATAACATTTGAAGGTAACCTCAGAATCTGCAATAGAAGTTATTTTGTGACCATTTCTTTATAATTAATATAATGAATGAATAGTGTGGATTTTTATCTAAATAAGTATTCAGTGACCTGTGAAAGTATTCATCCCCTTGGTGTTGTTGCATTACAACCTAGAATTAAAATGGACTTTTGGGTGGTTAACACCATTTGATTTACACAACATGCCAACCACTTTGAAAGTGGAAATTATTTAATTGTGACACAAATAATTAAGACAAAAAACAGGTATCTTGAGTGTGCATAGATATTCACCCCCAAATTGAATACTTTGTAGAGCCACCCTTAGCTGCAATCACAGCTGCGAGTTTCTTGGGGAATGTCTGTATTAGTTAAGCACATTTTTCTGCTGAAGGCGAAACTTTGTCCCAGCCTCAAATCTCTGGCAAATCTCTTCCTCAAAAATTGCCCTGTATTTATTGCAGTCCATCTTTCCTTCAATCCGGACCACTTTTCCTGTCCCTACCAATGAAAAACATCCCCATGGCATGATGCTGCCACCATATATATATCACACAAAAAGTATTAAAGTATTTTGTTTTCATCCTGATTCAACAATTTGAGCTATATTGTGTCAAATGAAAATACATTTAAATTCCATGATGTAGTGCAACAAAATAGGACAAACACCAAGGGAGATGAATATTTTCCCAGTCCACTGAATTAAAAAAAAACATTAAAAGTGAGGTTCTGACACTGATTTTCAGACTTTGCTGATTGTGTTGAATAATCATGTACAGTAATGGACTATCTGGACACCTGCTTCTGTTTTTCAGCTTCTTTCTGGGGTGATATGTTTTATCTCCTGTGCTGAATAAATATAACTTCATTATTATTGTGTAAATGGTCCATCCATACATAAAAGCCAACATTTGTGCTGAAGTAAAAAAATCTGTGTGCTACATATGAATTTTTCGCACATTTTACAAAGTTACACAAATGTGTGTAATTTCTAGCCGAGATCCTCATGAATCTCAATCAGGCAAGACTTTGATGTGGCAAAACCTACATAAGTGAAAGCTGAATGCATTCAGGCTCCACAGTTGAGCCTCCCTGTTGTGATACTGTAAATTATTCATGAGGTGCTAATATTTCTGTGAAGTGTTTGTGTGTTTGTGTGTGCGCGCAAGAGTGTGTAAATGTGAGTGAAAAGAAAAGTAATTAACATGTTAATGTACGATGCAAACTAGCTGTGTGTTTGCAGAAGATAGGTCTTTCAAAGTAGTAAGGGAACAATAATTGGAACCTGTTGTAGTCCTCTCAAAAAATGCCAGAGATGGAATGTACTAATATAGCTGCGGTAACTATATGTTGGTAGCTGCTCTAATGGAGCAGCAGACTCAATTAAGCAATGCTAACCTAAGCCTTTGTGTTTAGCATGGCAACTAGCAAGTATATTTGGTAAGAGGACAAATTCCAAAAACATTTCAGAATTCCAGCATGTTTCGGTGGTTGGGTTGTAAACAGTCATTCTAAGTGGTTTGATGTAAAATGACTCATCGAAGAGAAATTTACAGATTTATATGCTCTACATAGTGGAACCAGAGCTCTTGATGCCTGCAACACAAATATAGCCATTTTATTTATCTAAAATCATCAGTGGACATACTTGTGTCTTATAATTTTTTTTACATGTAATGTTTATCAGTGTAAAATAGTGGTAAATTTGGTTATCTGGGCAAAAAATAATTGGGTGCCATTTTGTCTTATGCCACCCTCTTTATATGTAACTCAATGTCCTTTCTAAAAGCTATTGTCTTGTCTGGTTGTTTTGTTGATCTTTTGTTTTGTCCTGCCTGCACTTGTGGTCTTGTGGTGTTCCGTTTCTGTTCTTGTGTTGCACCATGGTCCTGGGGGCACGTTGTTTTGTTTCACTGCGTACTGTGTATATGGTTGAAATGGCAATAAAACCCACTTAACTTGACTTGACCTGACTTGTAACGCTATGTCTCGGTTATCAGACAGTGTATTCTTTACCATTTTGTGTAATAACTTTAAAAGCTTTAGATGTCTGGTTCCTACCACTGTCATTATGAATGATTCTGTTTCTCTAATGCTGCAGTTTACAACCTTCATAAACCTTAAAATGCTGCAGAGCCAGTAATAACGCGAGTGTTTCTTTTTCAATGGTAGAATACTGGAGCTGGTGCTTGTTAAATTTTTTTGAAAAGTAACAAACAGGATGCTCAATACCGGCTGTGTCATTTTGAAGCAATACTGTGCCAATGCCAACCGAACTGGCATCCACCTCCAGCTTAAATGGCTTAGTGAAGTCAGGGGTGCTTAAAACAGGGGACTCTGACAGAAGGATCTTTATGCAGTCAAATGCATATTGACAGGCATCAGTCCAAGTGAATGAATGGGACGGGCTTAACAGTGTAGTAAGTGGGGCAATTACAGTAGAAAAGTTCGGACAAAAACCCTGATAATACCCAGCCATACCTAGAAAGCGACGAAGCTCCCGCCCAGTGGTGGGAACTGGGTATTTTAAAATGGCTTGCACCTTGGCATGGACTGGACGAACTTGGCCCTGGCCAACCTGTTTGCCCAAATAGGTCACAGTAGCCTTTCCAGACTCGCACTTTGCAAGGTTAACTGTTAAACTGGCTTGTGACAGTCGTTTAAAAACAGTTTCTGAAAATATAACAAGATTATCCAAGTACGCCTTACAATTAGATACACCCGATAACACAACATTAATCAGACGCTGAAACATAGCAGGGGCATTTCCCATACCAAGTGCCATTACAGTATATTGGGCAAAGGAGTCTGGTGTCACAAAGGCAGAGATTTCCGAGGCACGTGGCGTTAATGGTATTTGACAATAACCTTTCAATAAGTCCTGCCTGCACTTGTGGTCTTGTGGTGTTCTGTTTCTGTTCTTGTGTTTCTGTTCTTGTTCTGTTTCTGTTCTGGAGGCACATTGTTTTGTTTCACTGTGTACTGTGTATATGGTTGAAATGACAATAAAACCCACTTGATTTGACTTGACTTGACTTGACTTGTAACACTATGATTCAGTTATCAGACAGTGTATTCTTTACCATTTTGTGTAATAACTTTAAAAGCTTTAGATGTCTGGTTCCTATCACTGTCGTTATGAACGATTCTGTTTCTCTAATAGTGCAGTTTACATCAGAGCACTCTGGATAACTGTAATTGAATAACTTACAATCTTAAAACTGAAATATACAGAAATTTTAAAAAGTGGTAGAATTACATGATCTTTTTTTCTCCCAAAATATGCTTGACACATTTTGGATCTGATGTTGGCTTCTAGAGTTATGGAGTTAATAAGACTTAGTTTATATGACTGGGACAGCTGGTGGTGTAGTGGTTAGGGAGTTGCCCCTGCAATCAGAAGGTCATGGGTTTGAATCTCAGGACTGCTAGTGGCACCATTGAGGTACCCTTGAGCAAGGTACCATCCCCACACACTGCTCCCCGGGCGCTGTGTTAATGGCTGCCTGCTGCTTCACTTGGTGAATGGGTTAAATGCAGAGAAAGAATTTCACATTGTTCACACTGTGTGGTGTGTTCATGTGTGACTATAAGGGGCTGCTTTGCTTTACTTTAAAGCTTGTTAATATTGTGCAAGCTGCATGCCTTAAATCACACACTGGTTTTATCATCTCAAATGGACAGATAAGACCACATAAGCACGCCTAACTGAGATTCAAAAGGGTTTGTTGCAACTGTGTGATAATTTAGTTTGCATGATGCTAATTATTGGTTATAAGCTTTCCTTACTAGTTAGGTGCATACTAGCTAGCCTCATAGCTCTGCACAAAACCTAAGAAGGAAACTATGGGCACTAAATATGTGAAATAATGTGGAAAAGTAATAGAAATGCACCCAGAAAGACTGTAGGGGTTAGTTTGCAAAAATAACGAATACATTAAGAAGCTAAAAATGTCTTTATTATAATCTAGAATATTTCATTTTCATACAATATCTCCATACTATCCTATATTGGTCTGTAATGCTTGTGTAATGCCCTGTGTTAAACTACTGAAATCGTTGCATCCTTATGGTCACATTAAACAAATTATTGGCTCAGGAAAGTGAACTGGCCTACCTGATGACAGCATTTATAGTAAATTTCACAATGCTATATATTCACAAAATGCTAAAATGATTTCGGGCCATTTTTATTAGTCTATTCATCATGAAAATGTCATACAATGTAAATGTCATCTGGCGTTCCATGTAAAAGCTAAAAAAAGATAAGAAATGGAGATATAAGATTTTATTCAGGGAAGAAATTAGAATCAAATCTGTTGGAGCCTGTTTGTTGGAGTATTAATTTTGCCCATTAGATCTGATAAAACTAAGTGGCAGAATAGCACAAATGCAGCACAGCGTATATCTTTGACATAATGTAAGAAAACTGACAGGTAATTATGGTTAGATGTTGCCCCCTTTGTTTGACCAATTGGAAATCTGACATGTGAAAGTAAAATAATCAAGTTTTCAAAAGTCGTATCGGATGAGTGAACACTGTATCTGATAAAATGTGATGTATGCCAATTAAAGGAACGTGTGGCACTAAGCTGGAAATTTTCACAAGGATGAATTTTTCTTCCTCAGAAACACAACATTTATTGTGAGACTGGAGCTGCCAATAATAGAATGCAAGGCTTTTGAATAGATTACACTGGCTGTCAGAGTAGAAACAATCACACATTCATGGTTCAGTTGAGTTCAGGGCGTCCTGGCAACTGTATGGTAATCATGCACTTAATAGGGAAGATCTTAGAGTGACAAAGTCTGTGAGCAAAAGACTTAACACATTCTGTAACACAAAGTGAGGCCGTTTTATCACTTTCCTTGAAATGTGCAAGATGATATGCGCTGAGTTTTATGCCCAAATTGCTCTCAGCTCAGAGCCTCATTACACTAACCAAAACTATCATTCATGCCAGGCTGCAAATGCGGTGTTAGATAAGGGACTGGAATAGCATCTGAGAACATGAAGAACTTTTGTCAAAAGTCTACAGGGGTTTACCTGATTTCTTAGAAGAAATTCTTACAGTTCTATCTGGCAGGAAAAGTTGTTAAAGGCAGTTGGGCAATTTCACCAATATCCATACAGTATATGTTCCACATCACCTTGTTACCTTGGTGTGGTTTGTGTTCTTTAGTTGTTAACCAAATAGGCCCTATAAAGGAATTACAAGAATAACTAAATTAAAAAAGACCAATGTTTTTTTCCATAAAAAAAATAGGGGTGTCAAGCGAAGGGGCGCGTGCTGCACTCGGCATCTCGCGTGTTTCACTCATACAAATCGCTGGGTGGATAAGTGGGGAGACGAAACTAATGATTAGGGGGGACACGTCTCCCCCTCATATAATAGTTCCGGCGCCCATGCGTACAAACTCAGCAACAGAGACCATTTTGTGAGGGAGTTAGGAAGTGGGTCACAGGTAGACGTGCTCAGTTTGGGTCTGAGTGCCTGCTCCAGTGTGGCGGGCCGCTGGCGCTGGGATCGGGCTGTGCTGGCTCGGACCGCCGGGTTAGCTCCTACATGCTTTGCGTTGCGGTGATATTTCAGACCTGATGTTCTTCGATGATACAAAATTTCCTTATTGCATGAATTCCAGAGAACGATCCTCCCATCAACCGTTCCGTCTGTCAGTTTTTAAATGTAAACTTTCCATTCACTGCGCCAAGCAGCGCATTCTCGTCTCCTCCTTCATTTTACAGAGCACCTGTGGCCAGAACCGAACCGGGTTAAAGAGTCACCACGGCATGCGATTAATCAGAGTTCTTTTTTTTAACGCGTTATTTTTTCTGTGATTAAATGAACAAAATTAACGCGTTAATTCAACACCCCTGAAAAAAACACATTAAGTGCAGATGAGTACTCACAGTAATATAATTTAAATCATGGACCATATCTCTAAATGTACTTTAATTCTCAAGGTGTGTCAAAACACCAACATTTTGCCCTAGCTGGCCTTCATCGGGGTAAAAATGCTCCACAAAAAGCCTATTATGGTGTTTTTGTGAGCTTAGTTTTTTTTGTTGTTGATTGCACATCTAGATTGTTGGTAGCACTGTTCTTTGTTTGATAATCAATAATACATGAATACAGGACCTTATAGTCAAGAGAAGTCAATAAAATAAAGAGTCATAGTTGTTGTATCATTAGAATTCTATTGACCATGAATGAATTCAATGAGTCAAAATAATAAAAATTGTCTAACTGTTATTACTTGAGGACTGCGCTGTGTGTTTGTTGTCCTATTCTCTGACACATGACTGTTTTGTGTGTGTGTATGTGTGTGTGTGTTTGTACGTGTATGTATGTATTGGGCTGTCTCTTGGATAAGTTGTGTCAGTATGTATAAGGCTCAGCCTAGAGCTCTCTTGTCAGTGGTAACCCATGGCTTTCTCTTAATTAATCACGAGCGCGAGTGATCCATCCTGCTTTTTATATGGCAGGAAGGGGCGGATGTCAGAGGACATTATTCAGAACTTGACGTAGTAATAAATCACTTCACCATTGACTTGGATACATTAGTATGTGGCTCAGTTTCAATCAGTTGGTTGGGAGAATACACTATGCTGGAGGAGAATGACAGAAATAGAGCAGCAACAAAGGTAATAGGAAATCTGCCAGCATTATTAATTTTGTGCTGAAAATGTCTCCAATACGAGCCTTAGAGAAATATCTAAGAAAATTCTATGGGTGAAAGCTTGCACCAGGCACTGATAATGAACACTGTGTAGTGCACATTAACCAATCTGAATAGATTAGTGAACCTAGCCATTAGCAGCAGCCTATAATATTGTTCGGCAGAATACATTCGGCTGATGGTCAGGTTCCATGGTTTCATCATGTATTATGTTTTTTTTTTTTAAATGGTTGTGCTATTTCTATCCATCCATTTCTATCCATCCATTTTCTGAACTGCTTATCCTTAACCAGGGTCACAGGAGCCTATCTTAGGGGTCATAGCGTGAAAGGTAGAGAAACATCCTGCCCAAGTTGCCAGTCCATCACAGGGCAGATACACGCATGCACACCTAGGAGTGGCTTAGCATCTCCAATTCACCTGACACGCTTGTGTTTGGACTGTGGAAGGAAACCGGAGTACCTGGTGGAAACCAATACGGAACCCAGGAGAAAATGCAAACTCCACACATAACCCAGTACCTTCCTGCTGGTGGGCAACAGTGCTACCTACTGCACCACTGTCCTGTCCCCTCTTAATAAAAACTGCATTAATACTCTATATTTCTGAGAAGTTGAATTATCAGACACTAACTGCTCAAATAGACTTTTGCAATTAAAATTCTATGAGTAAATAACCCGATGCCAGATTTTAAAGAAACCTCCTCTTTAACACTCAACAGCTGTTTGTATTTTAATATAGCAACACACACTGAACTGCTGAGCTTAACTTCGAAACAGATCATGATTAAAGTAACAAAAAACGTGTTAAATGCATCCAGACCTGACTGACATATTACACTGACACATTGACTGACATAATGCACACAAAAATATGTGAAGAGAACTTATGAGAAAACAAAGGAAAATATGAGCTATATAAGAACAACTGACCAAAACGACAAATAAAAGTATAAATAATTCCTGGTAAGGCCAGTGGTCATCAGTGAAATCAAGCAGATCCACATGCATCCGTCTGGGCCGTGATTGAATACATCAATCACTCAGTCTCAGTCAGCCTCCATGTCCCCACCCTTACTGCTTCACCACTGTTTGCGTGTCCGGCAATGCTTGGCAGTGTGAAGGAGACCATGTTCGGGAGGGGAAATGGAAGTGAAACTTAACACTGAGTGACATTAGCAGTGAAGTCAGAACGGCAAGAGAACAGAATAGATAGTCGGCTGGCCACATTCACTTCATTTGAACCAAAACAGGAGCTGGCTTGGATTCACTGGGCCCTATGGGCCTTTATCATTGGCCCACCCAAAATAAATGCTCAAATCTTTAAATGTTAGAATAACCCCAACGTAACAATTAAAAAAAATGTGAAAATGCACTCACTAAGTGTACATGGAACATTTGAAATATGCTTTTGAACAGTAAACAGCTACAGTTTTCAGTGCTAATTTAAGCACTAAGTCTCTTCACAATGCTATAAAAAAATGGGATTAGCAGCATCTTAGAGATAAATGTAAGAGAAGCACTAGAGAAGCATTTGAAACATGTGAACACATCTTATTTTAAGCATGAAATTATTCTGTGTTCACCTTGCTGTTATGTGTAGAAATGGCCGTTATGTGTTTATTTTTCTCTAATATGGAACTTCATGCGGTCTGGTCGACTAGCAGGAGGGGAATCTCAGCCCACTGTAATAACCATCCAAAATGGCCACTCTGGGCCATAAGATGTACCAAGAATCATGTTCCTAAAAGGCCCATATAAAACTTGAAAACTGAATTTTCCTCTGTCAACATTGTTGTTGTTTTTTTTTCTTTGAATTTTCTTCCCAATTTAGTCATGTCATATACCTCGCACTAGTTAGGACTCCACAATCACACAATACCCCCAACACTGGAAAAGTGAAGACTAGCACATGCTCTTCTGAGCCACTTGACCAGGACTTCAGTGTTTTCGTGACATCACGAAAATGACACATTTACATATCTATTCACATACTCAGCTACTACAGTTTAGCCCCACCCTTCAGACTGTTTATTAATGAAGAATCAGGATAGGGCAGCCAATCAGAACGTAACTCATTTACACATATATCAGTCTTAAAGACACAGTGATGAAAAGATCCTGTTTATTTCTAAGGAATAAAGTGAAGAAGAGGGAATGGTCATAAACTGGTACATAAAGTCACACAAATATGAACCTCTGGATCACACAAATAATGTAGGGTATGAGCCTTTTAATGCTTTCTGTTTGGCTGCAGAGCAATCTAAACGACCACAGATCTGCAGAAATCACCCAAATGATTTCAGTAAACCATTATGCAGTGACACATCCAAAGAAAACTGCACACAAATTCAAGAAAGCTAACTCATGAATTGTGTTAAATTAAGAATACATCTGAGTCCATCTGGGCTTATGTTTTGCACACCAGGCTGCCTACTTTTTCACACTACTACAGACACAACCTATTGTACGTTAATAGTGATTTACAACTCCTCCCTCTGTCACATATCCACACAATAATTCGTGCAATAGCCTGATGCTACTTTGTTGTGCCATTTTTTTTATCATTATGTGTATCACTATGTGCATTATTTTGCTATGATGTGCAAAATGTTGTTCTTATTGGGAGCTAAAACATGATCATTTTGTGCAATATATTATTATATGCAATAGGACCATGTGCAGTATTATGTGAAGTTTTCTAAATGGGTGCTGAATCATTTCATTATCATTTCACTATGTGCAAATATCTTATTGTGTGCAATAGGCTTACCATGTGAAAAGTCACTACTTATGTCAATATTACTTATTTACTATTGATCTCTACTATGTGCGGTAACATACTCCTAACCACCATTTGTGTCATTAGTAATTAATTTAACTGTAAGTTACTTATCTGTAGTATTTATACCCAGCATTTGTGTATATAGCATAGTGTATTTTCATTTTGAGTTTTTTCTACCGATTTTATTGGAATTATTTAGACTTTATATTTTACATTGTTGTTGTCTTTGAGTCTTTGCAGTCATAACATAAGAAATTTCCTCTAGGATCAATAAAGTTTTCTGATTCTGATCCTGATTTTTATTGTAACCCTTCACATTAGTCCAAGGATACATCACTTTTTGCAGTTTACCAGACACTGGAGGATAAAGAGAGTTCACATCACTGTGACAAATCTGTTGCACTGTTGCATGAATTGACCATTAGAAAAGACGTGGAACATATACATATTCCTATGTCCATATTGAAATGATCTCCAGTTATAGCTACAGTGAGACACCAACTTTGATCAAACATGTAAGGAAAAATAGTTTAACATTCAGCTTAAAAAACAAGGCTAAAAAGAGTTACTGCTTTAAAAGACAACTCTTAAAATATTCAGTTAAGTATCAAGGTCAGTCTCTCCTCAAACATGTAGTTCAAATGAACTTTTGCCTCATCAATTTATGCTTATTCAAATTCCTTAGGGTGTTTTCTGTTCTAATTTTGTTTGCTCAAACTAGGTTTACGGTGAATATAGGAATTCCAATCTTTTTTTCCTCTATCTTTTCATTTCTGTTTCTCAGTGTGACTGATCTGAAACATTGATTTGCACAGTTAAGAAACTGAACACGTTCTCTATACTGTCAGCCTAGTGTGGATTTGAACGTTACTTCCATGTAAGCTACCAGCAATTCTGGAAAAAAACAGCCCACTTAGCTCTTATTGCTGCAGCTCTTCAGTGCAGTTGGGGAGAAGGGTCATCTCAACTTTAATGGTGTATGTGCAAAATATCTAAAAATCATGCAAGATTACTAGTGCTAAATAATTTGAGAGTGAAACATCTGAGTGCCAGAGCACCAAGACTTTCTGAAAAAAAGAAAAAAAAATCATGCCTTATGTTAGCAGAGGCTCATTTTCAAAGACCCCATTCAGCATGATATGAATAATTCATAACAAGAGTGTGAATACAGTTTTCTCAGAACACTGAGGACAGAACTTTATTCCCCAACTTTGGTGAACTCAAGGGAATGTAATTTTGACCTCGGTATAATGAGCATGAGTGAGCAGAAATGCAAGTGGCATGCAAGCGTCAACATTCTAATAATGAGGACTATGATGCTTTTTCTTGTTTATGTCGAACCACTAATATATACAGTGGCGGTGGCTGTCAGGTGACCTTAAACTTTCCTAATAAGGGACACCTGAGAGAATTAAGACCGCTTTAAAAACCGAGCTCTCCAACTAGTTGGAGAGAGGATTTTGGACTGAGAAGACCTAGGCTGGAGGGAATTAAAAATACTGTATTGTCATTTTAATATAGAGGGTGTTTTATTTATACATAAACCATAAACTAGTCACTATCTGTACCTGCGCTTGGTCTCTCAGGGTCCTCTTAACGTTCCAGTAAGCATATTGTGGCCACTGAGAGAGAAAGAGATAGAGAGAGAGACAGAGAGAGAGAGAGACGTTTAAAAATGTTTCGAACCTAAAAAAAAAAAAAATACAGATAAATACAAATACAGTTGTATGAAAGCTTTTACATTCACACTCTCTAAAGAGAATAACAGTCTACACAGTGTAATACACAGTAACTCTTTATTTACTGAACTTACCATATTAGCAACAAAAAGCTTAAACGATGGCTCCTGCAAAAGTTATACCACATTTTATCATTTACATTTTATATGTTATTTACATTTAGGATTTTTCCTTGATTTGGATTTTCACTTAGAAAATCAACAGGACATATTTTTATGGTGGGCGTTTAAACGACATGTCTTGTTGATTTTCTAAGTAAAAATAAGCAACCACATCCTAATCAAGGAACAAACTGCCTAGTGGTTAGGGAGTTGCCCCTGCAAACAGAAGGTCGTGAGTTCGAATCCCAGGATTGTTAGTGACACCACTGAGGTACTCTTGAGCAAGGTACCGTCCCCACACACTGCTCCCCGGGCGCTGTGTTCCTGGCTGCCCGCTGCTTCACTTGGTGAATGGATTAAATACAGAGAAGAATTTCACACTGTTCACACTGTATGCTGTGATGTTCATGTATGACAAACGGACTATTTACTTACTTTACTAAATGTTATTTTTTTATATACACGTGCATGTGTGCGTGTCTGTGCAAAGTAAGTCTTTAAACTTAGCATTTAAGTTATTATTTTAGTTATTAATATCTTTGGCTTATGCCTGGGCAGTATGCTTAAAAGAAATATCTAAAACTGATTAATCCTACCTTAAGGAGAATTAATCTACTTCTCAGAACATAATTTACTAAATTATAAATATCTCATTTTGATGGGGGGGAGGAATTAAAATAGAACTTTCATTCATTTCATCAAGACCACCCAACCTCTGACAGTGTTTAACAATCCATTAAACGTGAAGTACTTCATGAAGTGGGTAGGGTTGTCAGCTTTAGATGTCAGAAGGATGTAGTTTAGCAGTGCACATGTGCACTTTACTGCCCTGAGACTAAGTGTCGTTTTATGTAAACAGGAGTAATTAATCCTCATCTTGCTGCAAAGACATGAAAAGCACATAAATCATAACTTTATTCAGAATTGTGGGGGTACTTGGATTATTATTTGCACAGAAACATGCCTAATGATAACCTTCAGTTCACGCACATGATGACCCCTGAGAGTTTGGTGAAATGATTTCACTTTCTAATGAAAGGTAGACGCAGTCTTGCATAGTGATTAATGATAACTAAGCAAACTGAGCAGAAAGAACGCGCAGTGGCATCTCCTTCCACAACTGACAGGATAAGTGAAAGGCAACATTTTACTCTGCGTACGTACAACCACTTGCTAGATTTCTTCCCTCACTGACATGGAAGATGTGGGTGTTCTACATGGAGGTATTAGATAAAATTAGTGGGATATTAATGAAAGCCTTATATTCAATACTAAAAGCACCGCAGCTGTAAAATGCACATGCTTTTTCTGATGGAAAAAAAACGAAATAAGTGTAATAATTCAATACAGAAATGAATGAAATCTGTTGATGCAGTGCTTCCAAAATCAGTAACAAGGTTGAAAGTTGAAAAGGGACAGCTTTTCTATTAAAATGGCAAAGGTTTATCTGTCTGTATGTATAAAATTTAAATTTCTGGCTGGTAAAAAGGATGGAAATAATGAATCAATTATTAGATGACTAATATTGAAGCATGACCAAACAAAATGAAACAATTATTTACATTTTTGCTCTCAGAATCCTTAAAAAAAAACTTATCTCACATATCTTACATACTAAAATGGCTCTTTAAATGAACCATCAGTTACAAGGTTCTGTAGGGAAGTAAAAGTATTTAATCTATAATAGTGGTCATCAATCTTACTCTTAGACACCCATTATTTTGAGTCCTACTCAACCAATCTGGTCCATTTATGGCCTTTGGAAGTCTGATTAGCTGAATGCGGTTGGGTTAGATCTGGATCTTAGGTGAAACCAGCGGAGGTTTAGAGACCACTGTTCTATGGCGTCTCTGCTGTGAACAAAGAATTTACTACCTATATATAATTATACTACCTCTCAAACATTTATGTATTTTTTTTAAGTTCAAATGTAATTTGTTTCTAAGGCAAACACAAATGATGAAGTCACACAAGGTCAGAAGCACAAAATTAAAAAAAACAAACAAATGCAATTAAGTAAAGAAATACATTTGATTAAAAAATAACATTTTATTAAGGTTTCAGCAAAGCTGCATCTTCAGTTTTGTTAGAAAAGATTTCGTTTCATTAAGCTGCAAGAGAAAATGCAAAGCTATATGAAGGCAAAGAAGGGCTAATTCCTAAAAGAATCTCAATCAGTTTTCTCAATACTTTTTGGTCTCCAGTTAGAAGTGAAGTGACCATTTTGTCACACGTGATCACAGCACAGCACACAGTGTGAACAGAGTGAAATTCTTTCTCTGCATTTAACCCATTCACCAAGTGAAGCAGTGGGCAGCCAGGAACACAGCACCCGGGGAGCAGTGTGTGGGGACGGTACCTTTCTCAGGGGTACCTCAGAGGTGCCACTAGCAGTCCCGGAATTCGAACCCACAACCTTCTGATTGCAGAGGCAACTCCCTAACCACTAGGCCACCAGCTTAATTACACAGATGTCAGTTACACGTTATTAGTATTTTTCTAAAATGTGGAAAATGTTAAAAAACAAAAGGAAAACCGCTTTGGTGTGTCAGGACTTTTGATTGGTAATGTTTTGAATACTTGGCCCAAAACAACAAGAACAAAGAATCCTCAGCAACTAAGTATAAACTACGTATAAACTGAGACCCAGTTGTGGAATGTAACAAAGTATTTGTACTTCGTTACTGTACTTAAGTACATTTTTACGGATCTGTACTTTACTTAAGTAAAAATAATAATGCATACTTTTTATTTTACTCCATTACATTTTGCTGCAATTATCTGTACTTTCTACTCCACTACATTTCTACAATTTATGCCGTTAGTCGTTACATTTTATGAACACAATTT
>JBBPCZ010000040.1:12971299-12985135 GCA_037974445.1 Brycinus macrolepidotus | reverse complement strand
AGGTGCCTGTTATAATGTTCTGATCGTGGCTCTGGACTCTGAGGGTAACTTGTTTTTCTATAACAAACTAGATAAAATGTTCATACCCTGGCAGTGGCAAATAGCTTTGGTTTTATGTTTGATTTGATTACATAATATGTTTAAGTTGAGATTTACAAGAAATATTTTAACTGCAGCTGTGTAAAGGGAGCACTGCTGTTAAAAAGCACCTTATTTGTTTGAAGTGTTTGCAAACCAAATGTTATTGCACTTTTGTTCATGTAGCAGTACTTAAAATAATGCACTTCTTTTGAATTAACTATTGAATTTGCATATAACAATGAAAATCATGCGATTCATCACAGAAAATCATTAATGGTATGGTATATGCATTACCATTTAAAGTGCAATTGGCTTGCAGAGGCCAATTTTTTTTTCTTTCAAACCAGATGCCACTTCTGATAACTTTTACAAAAATGATGCTTACCTTTTGTGAAAGTGGCTCACACCTGCACTCCTCTGCATACACACACCCAAAGCGCTTTCCAATTTTGAGAGGAGCTGGCAGAGCCGATCAAGTTTGAGCGCTGGGGAAACTAAAATGACACTGGCTAGGATCTAAATGCCAGATGTGTCTTATCTGACAGTGCAGCAATAACATATTGATCAGCCGCAGTGATAAAGGTGCCTGAGCTCAATATAAATTTATCCCGAAAGCCAGGAGGAGCTGTGAGGCAAAAATTGAGAAGCTGAGGGTGCATTCAAATGTCAGCACAAAAAAGCCTCCCTCCCAAACTTTTATGCTGCACAGCAGCTGTAAAAGCAAGATTAAACATCACATTGTGCATCGATATGAGTGGCATTTCCAGCCATATACAAATATATATAAGAATGACAGTTAAAATGAATCTGCATTTCAGTATACGGCTATAATGTTGCTTCATTGTACAAGTATGCTGGGGGACTCACCAAAGACTGCACTGTCAACATTCATTTGTTTTGCCTACAACAGCCCAGTAATATACCCTGTGCTCTATTTGAACCAAGGGTATAGTATATAACAAAAGTCATTCTTGCTTTCAAACACTGCCCACCCCACCGTGTGATATACCCTGATATAATTGTGGTATAATATTTATGTACCATGACATCTATAACATAAGACATTTCTATTTGCCTTGTATCAGGACTTCATGTCAAACTAATGACTGTATGTGTGAGCCTGTTTATGCAGGGCTTGATCTGAGGCAATCCCTGACGCAAAATCATTCCCCTCGACAAACTGTCAACCCCTATTCCATTCCCTTTGAATTAATGTGATGTATACTGATATAATCTTTACAGTTCGATTATGTGATGTACATTGAAATATCTATTGTAAATATGTCCACCCATATTTGACATATAATACTCTGGTTTTTGATGTGTCAGGAATCCATCATGTCAAGGTTATGTATGTACTAAGGAGGTACTTACAGTTTTATACAAAGGTTTTGGCACATCTGGCATCATTACATATTTGCACATTTTCAAAATTGGCTGACTTCAACATATTAGAATAAAAATAAAAGGAAATATTAAATATGACATAACTTTTGCACAGGCCACATTTTATGTTAAATTCAGTAAATAAACAGTAATTGTGCATTAAATTGTTCAGAAGTATGTTCTTTGTAGATGGTCATTTGGAGATTTTTCACTTAGAAAACCAACAAAACATGTCATTTGATCGGGATGCCCCAACATTTGATTACAAATGTATATGGAACTGCCTGCTTTTCATTGGAAAAAAGATCCACCAACACCATTTTTCATAATCTGAACTCTGAATATTACAGCTCTCTCATTGTAGCATTCCATACTTCTGGCATTCACTTACATTTACAGTTTGCCTCTCATTTAGGATGAATCCTAAAATGTAATGGATCAATCAAATGTCACATCTTATGTAAATATCATAAGAAATTTCATTCAGAAGTTTCATTCAGTAAATGAAGTGTAATCAAAATGTATATAATTGACATATGTTATGCATCAAAAACAGTCATAATATATTTTTACATGAGTAATTTTCAACCTCTCTTTATCCCTTGGTGTTATACAGATCACTTTTTTACTGTGCCTTAAGGACTGATATATGTAAATGACTTCCATTCCGACTGGCTTCCCTGTGTTGTATTGTGCTGAAACACTTATTGTGCTAAACTGCTTTAGACTAAATAAGCAGATTCATGTAAATATCTTTTGTTGCTGGGATCTCCCAAAAATGATGCACTGTTAGCCTGTTTTTGCAGCTTAGTTTTGATAAATGGAGGGAATGTACTAGACTATGAGTGGTCAATTTTGGAGCCCTTTTTTTACATACAGCATCAAACACTTTCAAAGAAGTGAGGACAAACTGTATCCATGGCATGGGCACGTTATTAGCACCTAAATAGTCTTTTAAGTTCCACAGCCTTCCTTGTAAGAATTATGTGGAGTCATTTCTCCTTTTCTAGGCTCATAGTCACTCATAGTATGGGCTGTTTAATATACAGTACCGAGGAGTGTGAAAAAATAAAAGCGTCACTTCCATTTCATTCATTGAGGATCAAATATCAGAGTGACTGAATGTAATGAGTCACCTAACGCTGAATTTAAATATCAGTGAAGTCTCTGTGCATATTATTCCAGCCTCCAAACAGGAGAGGGGAAGTAAAAAAAATCAAATCAGGCCAGCATTTTGGCTGACATCAGCTGCTCCTTTTTCATTACTGCTTAGCACGTCGCAGCCATGCTGTGATTAGAGCGTTCGCATTTGCCCCATGCCGTGACCGCAAATCTGGCACAGAAGGTTGCAGCAAGCCGATCCTGTCAGAGAATAATACACGGGCAGTTCAGGGGCAGTGGGAGGGAGTCCAGCATGATCCACCTGAGCACTTGATGGGTGGGGAAGTGGGGGGAGTGCCAACTTTATCAATCAATCACAATCAAGTAATTGCAGAGCTGAAACATTCAAATCATAGCACGGCTGGAGGTTAATGAAAATTGCACCTTGCCGTGACATAACATCTGATCTTGTTAAATATGAGAGCAGAGCAAGAGGAGTAAGACTGAAATCCCAACTGTCTATCAAGCAGAGATCAGGCACCTTTGAAATAATAACTCCCTGGTTTAATAGGGCATGTGTGTAGACTGGCTACCTCATTTTCAGCCTGGCAGTAGTCTCAAATCGCCAAAGAAAGTCCAAATCAAGCCGAAATTTGACCTTGAAAACCTGCCTGTGCAACACTGCATCTGCTTAGTGCTGAACTGTTGGCCATTTGGGTAAGCTTGGATCTTAGCACTGACTGTAGGGAACATTTGAGCATACTGCAAACGTTGGATTTCCCATGAGAGGTGAGATGCCCCATTTTCAGAAGGAAAAGGAGGTTAGAAATTGCATGGAAGTTAGAAAAGGAGAAATGGTTCCACAGAATTCTTACAAGGAAAGGTATTAAATTTTAAGGTTATTAAAGTACAATAAAACCGCTCATATCATTTGAACCATCCATATGGTTCATATACGAAAATTAAGCTGCAAAAATATCCTGTTTAGAATGTTTTGCTATGGTCATGTCACAATAAAATAAAGCATTCGCATTGCATTCACCCGCCCCGCAGTTTAAACTCGACCAGCCGCAATGAAGTGATAAGGGTTGTTTTAGCCTGTTTTTTTAACCATAAGGCAAAACACAGGCCAGCCAATCAGAGCCAGGATTATTTACACATATCAGTCACAGTAACAAAACCAGTCTGTTTAAAGGAGACAGAGGTGTTGGAAAATGGTCGTGAAAAAATGAACTATTATGTTTTTTGTACATAAAGCCACACAAATTTCATACATTTGTCTCAGTGGGAAAAATCAAACCAAGAACGATGTAGGAATTAATAGTTTTTACTGTAATGCACATCTGCTTGAGGCAATTATTCAATTCTCTGAAAACTCATTGGTAGAGATTATATTTGCACTGAACACACGAAGTGACATGTTGTCATGGCGATTGACAGATCATTCATTGAATAGTGCTGTGTAGATAAATGCCTCATGAACCCATTACTACTACAAATATTTCCACAGCATCGCCTTTAGACTGACTATTATTCAAATCACATTTTGCCTCACTACCATCAAGCTGTAATGGTCCAAAATCAGCCAACGTAAATTCATTTCAGATGCATATAAATCTATTAGTCTGACAGACAGCTCTGCAGCCTCAGAATAGGTTTGGCTGTTTGTATTCCCCAGGTTCTGTTATTGTACTGGGACTAATATGCATGTGTATTCCTACTATTAAGAACTCCCAATTACAGATAGTTAATACATTTTGTGGGCAGGCTACTCTGGTGATGACAGCATTTGCTAAGTCATTAAGTGTAGCTGTAATTCCGTCATTATGCTACTCATTCTGAAAAGACCGTGGCTTAATCTCTCCGGGGGCTCCAATCATCACTGAACTCTATTATATGCTTCTCTCTGGTGATTGGTCCAGGCCTGGGTCTGCTAAATGGTAGGGTCTCTCAAAAGGCACCCTAGTATCATCACTGTCACAAATTATACAAAAGGGAAAAAGCTGAAGGAATGGACAGTAGGCTTTTGGATATAGTAATACACAGTTAGGATGAATATTTTCACATTGATAAGAACACATTTTCTTTACAGTATTGTAGCTAAGTGATCTAACAGAGATGGAGGCAGCTTTACCATTTTTTTTTCTTTCAAACTGCAATGCCTTTACTAATATCTTGAATATTAGCCAGTTGGGATTTAGCTATTCAGTATTTTTGATTGACAGATTTCACATCAAAATCCATTCCTGTGAGTGCAGTCTGAAGAGTAGGTTACCTTGCAGGATAAAACAGAAAGGCTACAGGAGGAATTGTTCCCCCGTGCCCACCTAGTGGCAACAGGCCTTTACCAAATTAGCATTCGAGCTAAGCGATTGTTGTGCTCCAGACGTTAAAAGAGCACAGACTGGAGTTTTGGAGGTTGCATGCTCTTTTTAGTGCCGGGTTGCACTGCAGTTCAGCATCAAAACTTTAACAAGTTCCTCAAATCCTCAGGCATGTATTCTCATCGCATTTGACCTCACTGTCCGACAGGAAGAATACAGCATGTAGCTTATACAAAACCATGGTTTTTTTTTTGTCATTTACAGTCCAAATGTATGAAGAAGTAGACTAAAATAATTGTAGTTCTAGTGTTAGCTGGTGTCAGGGTTGACACCAATCCTGGGTAGCATGGCTGCAGATGTATGGTGCACCGACAGCAATGCACCACCTCCAATTATCATGTCCCCCTAAACCCACTATTTTGTACATGTTTATAGTGGCAGGTGGCAGAAACAAAGTGATTCTGTTTTGTACAGTGATACATCATTTCTGCTTTTCTCAGTGCATGGATGCTTCACCCCCAACACACACACCTCGCACATCCATGTTTCTGGAAACCTTACAGTTGGTTCTGTTGCTGAGCCTGCATGGTGCTGTGATTTGTTCTTGTGCCAATAACTGGACTTTGCTTTCTTTTAAATAATGGAAGGAAAGTGCTGGGGGTAGGGGAGTGATTTTTTACCAGATGAGAATGGTGGGAAGTGGGACGCCACAGTAGCTCATTTTGTAAATTTGTAGACATAAATGTTGGAGCTGTCTTTTCTATTGACGGGGTTTATTTTTTTGCTTGCCTACAGTATTCGCAGTGGATCTTTGGTGTATTGTGTGTACAATGTGAATTATATTGCAATTTAACTGTATTTTGATTACAGTGCAGGTCTTGTAGGGTTTCTTATTTCTTTCTGAGATGGAAGCAACCATGCGTCACCCTTGTCAAGTGGTCTTGCAGTGCTTACAATTGTTATTAAATAAATTGCCACTACATATTCATGTTGCTTATATCTATCTCATATTTCCACTCACTCTCACTATAAAGCATTATGAGTTTCCGACCCTGTTGCATTAACATTAAGCCACGTATGGCTATTGCTATTATCACACGATAGATTTTATTTTAGCAGCAATTCCCTGATATTACAGAGTAGACTTTTTTTTTTTTTTTTTTTTAAAGGGTGTTTTACTTTAATGGTCACTAGTACAAAGAAACTAGAAATATGCACTCATTGTGACTTTTATTTATTTGTTTGTTTGTTTG
Organism: Brycinus macrolepidotus; assembly: GCA_037974445.1. Taxonomy (NCBI): domain Eukaryota; kingdom Metazoa; phylum Chordata; class Actinopteri; order Characiformes; family Alestidae; genus Brycinus; species Brycinus macrolepidotus. The sequence continues at coordinate 12,978,990 of JBBPCZ010000040.1, read as the reverse complement.
TTTGTTTGTTTGTTTGTTTATTTATTTATTTTCAGGGTAGACTTTTTTACTGCCATACTGTACAGCTGGTGGCCTAGTGGTTAGGGAGTTCAGAAGGTCATGGGTTCAAATCCCAGGACTGCTAGTGGCACCACTGAACTACCCTTGAGCAAGGTACCGTCCCCACACACTACTCCCCGGCGCTGTGTTCCTGGCTGCCCACTGCTTCACTTGGTGAATGGGTTAAATGCAGAGAAAAAATTTCTTTTTTTTTTTTATTTTTAATTTCTTACTGCTCACACTGTGTGCTGTGGTGTGTTCACGTATGACAAATGGTGACTTTATACTTTACATGATCCAGCATTTTCTGATGGGTTCTGACACAAATCAATGCAAGTTAGACTTCTTGCATAGAGTTCTCTTCAGCTGATCCTCTATGGCAGGCCTTTTTGAATCTGAACTTTTAAGTGGCTCTTAAGAGCATAACTTTCAGTGTCTCTGTTAGTTTCCACCAACTGAGGATGCAGCTTTCCATATGTCTATGGAGAGCACTGATGCACTCTATCTTCTTGCACTACTCCCTACATAAAGATTTTAGCACTTGCAACTCTCCTCTGGTTCTCACACTGTCCTGAAACTTGTGTGTTTCCTCAAATTGTAAGTCACTTTGGATAAAAGCATCTGTCAAATGAATGTAATGCAAAGTAGTGTAATGGAGATAATTAAATCAGTTAAACACTGGGCTGTCTATTATTGTTAATCTACCTTGGTCTAGGATTAGACTCCAAATAATCAAGTATTCAGCCTTCTTTGGCAATTGAGAGTCTTTTTCTTTATCTGCCGCACTGTTTGTTCTGCGAGCCCAGTGCGGTCTGCTTGCTGTCAGTCAGATATGAGACAGCTGTCTAACGATGAAGATAGCGAGGTTTCAAGTATTGACAGCACATTCAGGTGACACACTGTTCCCCAGAGAGTTGTGACTGGCAGGCTTCTTTCCTTCCCATTTTCTTCAACTGTTCAAACTCCTTTCTCAACTCTCACATCATGTCTTTTCCGTTCTGCCTTCTTTTCGCTATTTTCTTACCTGAGATCCTGGAGATAACATAAAAAAACACACCGTATGTGCTGTTTGGCTAATTTGCCGCAAAACTATAAGTGACATAAGTAAGTCTTTGGGTAATGGACTATAGACTCAGTGGATTCACTCATATGTATACAATGAATGGATTCAGTGCAGTTTACCTGTGGGATAAGCACAGTATATTCTGCCTCATCGCATCTCTGTGGTTATTGGATTTTCCTGACTTGAAAAATGCATCAAGTTTCTCAGATTGCCCTGCAATGTTTCTGTCAATGTGAAGGCCATGCCGCATTCCAAAAACGAAAACAGTAGTGTATGAAAACTGGATTTATAATAACTGTAATAATAAAGGTGTGAGTTCATGTACATGTATATACATCAAAATGGCTGTATACATTTACTTTGCTGTGCCCACCTAAAACATAGCTGTAAAACTTTGCTGTACAGTAACACACACTGGTCTCTGCATTTACAGGTAGTCTCATTTCTTCAATATCATTAATAAGAACATTAACAACACTCATGCTCTTTTTGCCACCACACAGTTACCTCCAGAGTTCCTACTGGCTAAAATATGTAATGAGTTTTTTCCGTCTTAAAATTGAAAAATCAGAAAAACAACAGCACTGTAATTTAAGCCATCTGCTTGCTGTCTTGACACTCTTTTTTAGTGTTGTGCTCTCAAAAGTTTCACATCCAAAATCCTGCAAATTGCATACAACTCTTTTCTCTCATAAATGTTTCCTGCATCACTAAAGACTTCTGTCAACAACAAAGTACAGAAACAGCTCTGACAATGGTATTAAATTACATTTGTCTGAAGACAGACTCAGGTAAGATAACTGTCTTGGACACGGACGATCATAAAATACTGGTGGACAGATTAGAAAATGGGTTTGGGCTCTTGGGAACAGTCCTCAGATGGTTCAGGATGTACCTGGAGGGCAGGGATTATTTTGTTTCTATAGACACTTATAAATCAGAGAAAACCACTATGCCGTATGGAGTCCCCAAGGGATCCATTCTTGTTCAGCCTATACATGCTTCCTCTTGACCAAATTCTTCAAGAGTACATGGTAGCCTATTATAGGTATGCAGATGACACGCTTTAGCTCTTTAACTAAATGACTTCAGCCCTATAGACTCATTGTGTTTATACCTCAAAAAATCAAATGGCTGGATGCAGCAAATTTTCCTTCAGGTAAATAAAGACAAGATCGAGATGGTTCTGTTTGGGAACAAAGAAGGAAGATCTGCAACTGTATATTTGGAATCTAGGGCAATAAAAACTACAACCAATGCCAAAAACCATGGTGTAATCATGGATGGGGATCTTAGTTTCAGTGACCATATTACTATAACTAAATCAGCATATTGGCATCCCAAGAACATAGCTAAGGTTATAGATTTTGTGTCAAAGAAAAAATTATACAAACTTCTCCATGTCTTTATATCTGGCAGGGTTGACTATTGCAATGCTCTTTTCATTCATCTCCCCAAAAACACAACAAGACAGCTACAGCTCATTCAAAATGCTGCTGTTAGAGTTCTAATAAAAACCAAGAGAAGAAAGCATACTACTCCAATCCTCAGTTCCTTACACTGGCTTCCAGTCAGATACAGAACTGAGTTCAAAGTGTTGCTAATTGTTTATAAGTTACTCAGTGCTTTGGGCCCTAAATATATCCCAGAGATGTCTGGTTAACACCAGCCTGGAAGATCTGCTGGAGCTGATCAGCTAGTGGTGCCCAGTTCAGAATGGAAACAGGGCAAAATGGCATTTAGTCATTATGCTGCCCACTGCTGGAACTAGCTCACCATGGAGATCAGATCTCCCCCAACTGTTTCCGATTTTAAAAAGAAACTAAAAACAGCCTTTTTTTCTGCTGCTCTCAGTTAACCAGTAAGATTTGCACAAAATCATGCACTTTTATCTGTATTCTTTATCTTTGTTTAACTTATTTAATTGACTGTAAGTCCTACTTTTATTCAATTCTAATTTTATGATTGCTTTTTTGCTTACTTTTCTTTTTATGCTTTTATGCTTATTTTATCTCAGTAAAGCACACTGAATGACCTCTGTGGATGATAATGTGCTATACAAGTATATTTGCCTTGCCTTGCCTTGTCTGGTTATTATTGCAGCTGGAATACTATTTGCAAAGTATCATGACATCATGACAAGCCCATTTTATGCAATGTTTGAAATGACTTAACCAGTATCATATTTGATCTCTTTTCATCTCTTCTTCATTTGTCGATATCGTGCATATTTGCACAGCACTCTTTTCACATCACTATATTTGCACAGGGCATTTGAGTACATTTGCACTTGTATGATATATTATGGTACGTCCTCATGTCTCATGTATATCTAGAATATTTGGTATTTTCTGTATATACTGTACACACATCAGAATCTTCTAATATATGTAAATGTACACAACACAATATTGAAACAAGAGTAGTACCACAGAACTTGCAGAATGTCAATACAATACTGTTCTCAGAAATTTGCATAAACATGGGTTGTCCTGATGCATGCTTTGCAGGGAGGCTGCATTTACTTCCACCATGACTACTTAAACATACAGTAATTATACACAGTATTTGGAATCATTCTTTGCTCATGACCAAGTTGCTGATATGTAAAACTAGCAGAGATATTTCCTCCTTTACCTGAAAAGATCATTCAGAATCATAACACGTTCCAGATCATCTTCATATTTTCCTGATCTTCAGATAACACACCTAAAACAAAATTCCTACTTTTGAAGCAGAACACAAAATACTCTTAGGGCTGGCTTTGAGCATCCTCTGTGACGACCTCAGGTATTAAGTACAAAGTCATTTTGTTTGTCTTAGTTTGTGCAATCTTTAATGAGGAGTTAAAACCAGGATTAGATTTTTTTTTTTTTTTTTTGTAGGCATTTTGAAGACCTCAGTTACTAGCAAGTCATATTTTTGGGCATAAGGCAAAAGTACAATTAAGCAGATATTAAATCCCCTGATCCTGACTCATATGACTGTATTATTAAAAGAAGGTTTAGGGAAGTCTGCCCAGTCTAACTGTGTGACCACGCCGTGGTGCTGGAAATAATCACTAAAGAAGCTACTTTGTACGAGGCAAGACAAAGCCCTCTCTATTGGAATACAGAATAATCCTTATTAGAGAGTCTGCTCTAATTCGTTAAGTTTTGAGAGCAGTTTCAGCAAACAAAGCATAGCAGGAAGCAAACTAGGACCACCATCTTTAGCTGTACCACAATGTATGTTTTTGGTCTACTTCAGTTCAAAATGGAACCTTCACACCTGTCAAATGAACCAAACCTTAGAAATGAAATGAAAGTGTAACTTTTTGTGTAATTGATTTAATTAAAAAAAATAATTAAAAAAAAAAATCAAAATTTTTAGGGCCCTTTTTGCACTAGTGGAAAGCACGACACAAAGTGGTTTTGCTAGTTTTATACCATTTCATTCCTATTTTCACACCATATGTGCACAGTTTCAAAACAACAAATGATTTTGCATGCATTTCCCTCTCGAAGGAGTGGTACTTTTTAAAAGAGGTGTGGCTGGGTGCATTGTCAGCACATTGCTATGTTAAGTCAGTAAATGATATTGCACTTTTGACCACCAAAAAACGTTTTAGTAGCTTCTTATTAAATTATATTAAACAATATTTAGAAATGTGCAGGTGCTCGATGCTCGTTAAGTACAGAGGTGAGCGTTCAAAGTGCACTAATGGTCTTTTGCATTTTATTTAATTTATTTTAGATACATTTTATTCTAGAGTGCATCTGGTTCTTTCATGTAATCCTATGGTTTAATGAAACACCAGAAAAATTAAGTGAAAAAATGTGTCATTAAAAAATCATTCGAGTTCATTATCATTATCAGAATTATGTATTGATGATAGGCTATTTGACCAATCAACACACATGGGTATGAGGGCGTTTGTCGGGAACATTTTGCAAAAAGTGGAGGCAGTAATGTACAATGCATGAGGAGGTCTGTTTCCTCAGCTGAAAACCAACCTGGTTGCCAGGTATCAATACATAATTCTGATAATGATAATGAACTCGATTGATTTTTTAATGACACAGTTATTCTTCACTTAATTTAGTTTCATTAAACCATAGGATCACGTGACAGGACCAGATGCACTTGAGAATAAAATGTGTATAACTTAAATTAAATAAAATGCAAAAGACCATTAGTGCACTTTGAATGCTTACCTCTGCCCTTAACGAGCATCGAGCACCCGCACATTTCTAAATATTGTTTAATATAATTTAATAAGAAGCTACTAAAATGTTTTTTGGTGGTCAAAAGTGCAATATCATTTGCTGACTTAACATAGCAATGTGCTGACAATGCACCCAGCCACACCTCTTTTAAAAAGTACCACTCCTTTGAGAGGGAAATGCATGCAAAATCATTTGTTGTTTTGAAACTGTACGCATATGGTGTGAAAATAGGAATGAAATGGTATGAAACTAGCAAAACCACTTTGTGTCGTGCTTTCCATTGGTCCTAAATCTTATTTTTATTTTTTAATTAAATAAGAGGCAGGACTTAGCCCTACCACTCATTTTGTACCAGCCATCCCTGTAGAAAAACAATATCAATTACACATGATGAATTTAAAACATAAATGACCTATTTTTGACTTGTACATAATTTGTGTGTGCACGTGCTACCTGCTTCAGTTGACTGCACTGCTTTGATTGTGAATGAAACAAGTTCAGCACAGTCGCCTAACCCTGCTATTATGGATTGTTGGCTAAAGATCTTCATACTGAATGCCAACATTGCCTTCATTATCATGCATGAACAGCTCTGTATGCTTCAAAATTTATACACAAAGACTGAATTTTCCGATGGCTGTTTTTGGTCTGCTGTTTAGTTTCTGAGTTTTCAAACAGCATCAGCTGCTCATAATTTTATAATTCAAAATTCAAATGCAGAAAGAGTAACATGCCTTTTAAATAATGTACACTGTGATTGGATTTTTTTGTAAATAAATTTTCATTTTTTTCCCTTGTAGTTTGCAGTTGGTACAGATTTGTGTGGGTTTTCTAAAAAGTAAAATCAGTGGTTAGACTATTTGTCAGGAAGTAATAAGTAAAGTAACCCCATTAAAATGTGAGAGAAGTAATGAGCCATTTGTTATGGATTACTTGTTTTACTCCAACAACGGCAATCAGGCATCATAAATCATGAATGAACACACTTTCTGAATGAATATGCTTTCCTAATTGATGTAAGGTAATATATGATGTAAGGTCATATAAGGTAATGTTGGCTTCCGAGTCATGTTCTTTATCAGTGGAGCATGTGATGTGGAGTGGCGTAAATAGGTCTGGTCACCTTGCACCAGCTCTTCACAGCCAGGCTGTTTGCAGGCGATGTAAAGTGTACAGTGTGAGCAGAAACGGTGCCTCTGGGTCTTCAGTGGCCTGGCCTTCTAATTAGTTAAATGGTTCAGCTCCATTCTGTTGAAACATGCTAACAAGCAAATTATAAAATGAGGAGAACTTCACAAATGAGTGAAAGTCAATGGTGGCTTCTGATCACATTTACATTCACTATCTAAAAAAGTGGCGAGAACCCAGGTCTCAGCAATGGCAGCAGTTTTTTTTTTTTTTTTGGTCGCATGGAAGATGAAGCGGTTATCTCCACGTAGGAATTAGATAAAGTCGGCAAAGCCTTGCCATTAGGGCTTTGAGGACTGTTGGAGATAGTGGCTGGTTTAGTCAGCTGAGGAGAAAACGAAAAGCCAGCTTTTCTGGAGAAAAGCAACGAGCGATCGGAAGTGAATGAAAAGCAGCAGTGTTCATCCAGAGGAGGCCGGAGCAATTTGCAATTCTCTAGAAACCTTTCTAAAGCGAACTTCATCTTTGACAGCAAATGTCAAATTACAGTGGTATCCGCTCCTCTTTCCTTCTTTTTCATGCCCAAGTAGAGTGCACAAGCCCTTCCACCCTCCCGCTCCTCGTTTCCCCACTCCCTGTCAAGAGCTGCCTTTTTTGGTCCTTTGTTCTTTCTGGTTCAAAAAGCTCAGCCCTTTGAGGCGCTTCAGCGAGCATCGCTCCAAGCAATAACTCCTCGAACTTTTTCAATAACACCAACCCAGCCATCCTGAGAGACGTGCCCACATACATTCTCCTGAAAACCTGAACCATGGTATATTGAGTAAACAAGCAGGTCTGTATGAGATTGGAAGCAGCCAGATGTATTTAGCGTGGCCCAGGAAACCAGCACAATCTCTTAAAAGGCCAAAGAAATGTTGTTTTCAGACACAGGAAAGAGTGGAACATACAGAAAATGAAGAGTTGATTGACCCTACTGCACCTTTTGAAAGATATAGAACAATGACAACTCAAGAACCATTTGAATGTTTAAATGACGGTTAAATGGTTCTTCTCCTCAAGGAACCCAATGTACAGTATATGGTTATCAAGAGTTATATGATAATGATACCTGTCAGGTCTGGGTTTTGGCCACTAGAGGCCGCAATTAGTTTTGTTCTGGGTCTCTTGTGTTTTGCATCTCATCAGGAGCCTAACAACCCAGGTGTTCGTAGCAAACACATTAGCTGGGTTGCTAGGCAGCTGATGAGATGTCC
>JBBPCZ010000040.1:12920459-12938328 GCA_037974445.1 Brycinus macrolepidotus | reverse complement strand
ATGACTGCAATTCATAAAGGTAATTTGGAAAATCTAAGAAAAATATGATTTGCATAATAATTTGGAACGCAGTGTAGATGTAACTCGGAATATATGAATGTAATTCCTGAATATATAAATGTAACTCGGAATATGTACATTTAACTGCCAACTATATCATTATAACTCTGAATATTTAAATTCAACTCCCAAGTGTATAAATATAACACAATATATATAAATGTGTGTATGGTTGCATTAGTTTATTCAGGAATTACATTTTTGTTTACCAGAGTCACGTTTATATATTTAGAGTTATCTTTATATATTCAGAAACTGAATTTATTTATTCATGGTTGCATTTACATATTAAGGAATTACATAATTCAGGTTTATAATGATATATTCAGAGTTCTATTTATATATTCACAGTTATATTTTAATATTTAGAGTTACAATTATTTACTCAGCTTATATTTATATATTCTCTGTTTGTTTCAACACAGTGTCATAAAGCTAAACCTACCAGTTCACAAAAATCCATTACTCCACTACCTAAGAAAGGACCACAGCTGATTTTATTGACTTTGTCAGGGTGCTGGTTTTGTTTTCTTTTAGTTTTTATTCATGTTTAACATCTACTTATAGTTACACATCTGTTCAAAGCAGGCCATAACCAACAGTACTAGATGGCTGTTACAACTCAGCTATATGCTAAAATATTCAGTCACACAGGCACATCTTTCGACCAAAATGTATCCATGCATGCAGTTGAAGAGGTGAACTGCGCCTAGTGATGGTTTCCAAGCATTGATCCAAGGGCTGAGAAAAATGTGGTGAGTCTTGAGATCGGTCTGATTGGTGCAGCCTCTGATGTTGTTTCACCCCTGCTCTGAAATACGGCACATAGCTTTCATCTCATACTGGATTCTGCACTGTATACTTCTAATGAAGTGCTATGTGCAGTATACACTATATACTGGTGCAGTATGCACCATACAACACAGAGTATGATATTTCAGACACAACCAGTGTCTCTTTAATCAAACTAAATGACAGAACATGCTTTATAATAACCAAATAAACCAGACTTGATGCTTGCTCAGACTCACTCACTGAAATGTCTACCTCAGAAACAGTCCCAGTAATAGATGCCTGGTTACAGGATAAAATCCCAGTGGAACTGGACACAGCTGTATTAGATTAGTAGTGACTGCTCCTTTGGCTTGTGTGTAACAAAAAAAAAATCCCTCTGCAACCCTGACACTCCATCTCTCAAATGAACAAGCAAAAGCAAATCTCCAGTGGATATCAACGAGGATTAAATTGTATCGCAGTTTTTCCAAAGGACATCAGACCGAGCAGATTAATTTATAAAATGGATTCAATGCTTTTAAGATTGCTGAGATACGGTTTTTGGTAATATTTGGCAAAAGTCTTCCCACATCATGGCTGGTGTCAACACAAGGAAAAATCCTGTCTCTGTTGATGCTCCAGCCTCTGGATGTGGGAGAAAAACCACCAGACATTCAACCAATCAGTGCATGTCTGTCAACAAATCAGGAATAGGAGGGCTTTTTACTTGCCAAAGACAGGGAGCTTTAGCTTAGCCATACAGCTAACTCAGGGATGTCCAGTCTTACTTGCACGGGGACCATGTAGATACAGATATTCTCATTCAACTTGTTTAATCAGTTGGTCTCACTCTTCAGAAAGCTGATCATGTGTCCACCTGCTTTGGTTGGAGCAGAAATCTGGCTCTTATTGGAAATGAGGTTTGTAAGTCTTTTGGAATTCCATGAGGAAGTTTTGATATGACCCCAATTGTTCTTGAAGTGTACCTGGTTAGGAATGGCCTTGTTTTACATCTGCCAGTCAAGAAATTATTTTGCAAAGCACATTTCTATCCAAATCATGCAGCTGTGTGCTGCATATCTAACTAAGAAGTTAGTTGAAGATAGTGGCCTGAAGCAGAAGCTAAGAAGATGAGCTCTGCACTCTGAGAAACTGCAGTCTGCATTGTCTGATGTTGGCTAAGCTAATAAGCTGTATGTTCAGCTGTGTGTATTTGTGACACATTAATTTGTTACAGCTTATTAGTGAGTACCTGTGAGTACCAGCATTCAGTCTGGAATGCTCATGCATGTGTTTTGGGGGGTGTCTTTGACAGGAATGCTGAAGTGAGAGTATGTATTTGTTTTGATGAGATAAACTTGGAGCTTTTTTGGGCATTTTGTTGGACTCCATCTCTTGCCTTGGCTACTATCATTCATTCTACCATGTCTGATATGTATCTGCTGTTTGTATCTTCTGTGCAAGCCAATATCACTCCATAACATATTGAGGTCACCTCTGCACAGAGGCTTGAATTCCTTACAAAGGTGTTGAATGATTCACAAGAGAGAGAAAAGGCTGCAACATGCGTTTTATAAGTATAAAATTCTCCATAAAAATTGCAGGACCAACACCAAGAAGGAGCCATTCAAACTTCTGTAATGAACATCTCTAGCTCTAACAAAAACCTTTAACCCCTGCCAATGTCACGATGCACTCTTTCAGCAAAATGGGGCTAGCAGATCTACTCTGTGACCAGACTGATTAAGGACGAATTCTGGTATCTTTCCACCAGCAGTCAGTGGCCTTGAATAATTCACTAGGACTAATGTAATGTGTCACATGAAATTATGAGGGGGCACTAAACATTTAATCTAAAATTACATTAAAACAGTAGCACCAGGTTTTAATTTTCCCCTTCATCAGTGACACATTAAATCATCAGATTGAATGTGGTTATCTATACTTGCTTGGGTCATGCCTGCTTGAGTCCACTGCATGTCAATAGTTCATTTCCCCAGTTGATTTTAAGCCATGTGTACCAATTACCCCTGCCACCGCCCTCCCGCCATTGTATAGGAAAGAGCGAGGTGCAATTCAACATATTCTGCCTTTTCCAGCTAGTGTAAAACTATTTGGAGATTAATTTTTTTATAAAAGCAACATGCTCATCTTCGCTGCAAATGAAAATGTAAACTTTGTTTCCAACGCCTACCATTTGAGAACAATTCTGAAATGTGTGTGGGGTTAATTACAACAGCCTGAGGGGCTAGCTGAAACATTCACTAGAAAAGTCTGGTAAACTGAAGTAAACACAGTTAATTCCATATATATCCCTTTCAAAATATTCATATTTTTGTTGCTTTTCAGCCTGAAATAAAGACTCACACACACAAAGAAAAGCAATTTTGCAGCTGCTCAATGCAACTTTTAACATCCAAGTGAAAGATACAACAGCAACAGTTTAGAAGAAAAAAAAATCACTGAGATGGATGAAGGATCACCCACCTCCTAAATCTATTTGTAAAATAAGTCAGATGTAACTAATCACCTTCCACCTGAGATCCTGGAGCATTCCAGATCTTGGTATGATCCAACTACGGGTGGCAAGGCATTGTCAAAAGATTTCTGGAATAAAGTTGTGGACCAGCACAAGTCAGGAGATCTACTTTACAATCTACTTTATCAATCCCTAGGAGCACAGTAAAGTCTATAATTAAGAAGTGGAAAGAGTTTGGTTTTACTAGGACCTTCCCCATCCCTCCAAACTGGATGGAAGAATGAGGAGGAAACTGGTCAGAGAGGCTACCAGGAGTTTACTTTGAAGCAGTTAAAGGAATTAATGGCAAAGATTGGTCATTGTGTGCAAGTGACAACAATATCACAAATGCTCAACAATTGTGGCTTGTATGGGAGGACTTTAAGACGAAAGCCACTCCTCAAGATAGGCTACATTAAGTCTCGATTGAGCTTTGCCAAAACTCACTTTGATGATTCTGAGGCCAAGTAGAAAAAGGTGTTATGGTCAGATGAGACCAAAATCAAACTTTTTGGCCTCAACACCAAACGGTACATCTGGCAGAAAGTCAATACAGTTCATCATCCAAAGAACACCACACTCGTAGTAAAGCATGGAGGCGTTTCTCTCATTTATATAAAGGGATTTAAGGAGTTGTCTCATTGTTTACTTTAGGCCTCTTAGTAATACTGCATTAAAACTAAACCCACCGCGCGGACATGGTACTTTAGCCTGGCTAGTTTAAATATGTTTCATAAAAATTCATATTGCATTTTACATTGCCTTTTTCAGGACAAAAACCAGTAGTATCCCCTTTTTCCTCAACCAGTAATGTCATAGCTTGTGTGTATGATAATAATACTTTCCCTTTTACAGATGACAGTATTCACAGTATTTTCCAGTACCGTTCATCAACATTTGTCTGTTAATAATCAACATGTTGATCAGTGTAGTTGATATATGCGACTTTTCACTTTTGATCAGTGAAAATGGTCACGTATTCTGTAATGAGGGTGCAATTTGATTATTGTGGATAAGTATGAATATTATAGGTTATCCTTCTTGTCCCTTTTTTGTTCTCAGGGGGATAGAAGGCTATCAAAAAATCAAAAAAGCAGAAACCAACTTTGGAACCACCTTAGGAGTATCGCTGTAATAGTATAGCTTCAGGCACAAAGCTAAACACATCAGCGGGAGAGCCGGCTCACCTTGACAGTCCCTGGCCTTGCTGTTGAAATCAAGCTGATGAGCTATTGAGCACTTTTTCTGTTATTGATGAGCATGTTTATACACGGCAAGAGCTCCTCAGCACCCTTTTCATGAATAGGAGGGATGATGTTTATTCTCATTTGACTGAATATAGCCAGAGGGTGCATAAACTTGTATGTCTGTACATCACCCGAAGTCCTCTTTACAGAAACAGAAAGAGAAAGAGAGTGATGAAAATAATACACATGCCTCCTGCCAAGAATCTCATCTTCTGCCTCCATAGTGATGTTTTGTGTTCCTTGTCATTGAAAATGGAGAAAATAAGCCATAAGCCCAAGGTACTTATTGTTAAGGCAAATTATGAAAACAAAAAGGAAATCACAGAAGCAATAAATGCTCATCAACAAATGTCTACCAGTGAGACAATGTCTTCAGTGTCTCCCTTAGTCCTATTGAGGGAGGTCTCATGTCATGGATAAGGGATGTTTTTGGGTACATGATTAAGTGGAGTAAAATCATGGCAGCTCACAGCCTTGCATGACATATTTTTTTTATAAAACAGCAGCTAAGTGCAATACGGTGTTCAGTAAATCAGTCACTTCAAAAATTAATTGATATTTGCATAAAATAAATAATGTATTTAAAAAGAATGCTTCTGCTAAGCAATATAGTTCTGATTTCTGTTGCAAGACATACAAGCAGTACAGAACATTAGAAAAAACAGGCATTCAAGGAGAAGTACAAAAACAGGTATATTAATCAAATCACACTGCTAAGGTGTTTACAAGTTACTATATAATGTTGAATTTCCAGTCTAGCCTCTGTTTGATGGTGTTTGTTTGGCTCTTACACTGGCAGAATGGAACTAGGACACTGTTGGCTCTGTGTGTGAAATGTGATTTTACAATGAGCTGCTAGTGAGCAATATGGACCAATATGGATCTTGCACAACTATTGACTTGCCTAACTTGTTCATGTAAGAAGATGAAAATCCAGTTCACTTCACTTGGAAGTGCCATTTCCATCAAAATATAGTCAATCAATGTTCTTGAAGGAAAAATCAGAATCAGAATCATAAAACTATTGATCCAGGAGGAAATTACTTATGACTGCATAGTCACACAGAGACACAGAGAGAACAATATAAAATATGAAGTCTAAATTTGTGCCATCTAAAGCCTAAATGAAATAAAAACTGCAGAAAATACTGTAGATAAATAACTTACACAAATAGTGGATTGGAGTTGTTCTCTTTACCAAGTACGTTATTGCATGTAATATAGATAAGTAGCATATTGTGATGTCAGGGTTTCGGCCACTAGCGGCCGCTCTTAGTTGGAATTGCTTTGTTTATGTTCTGCTTCTCATCAGGAGTCTGCAACCCAGCTGTTCGTAGTAAAAGCATTAGCTGGGTTGCTAGGCACCTGATGAGAAGCAACAGGTGTATGAGATTATGTTGAAGTTAAAAGCACCGCTGTCACAGTGGTACGGCAGGTGGTCACCAAAATCCCATGACCAATATTCTCCCATGAGTATTGCTATGTATGTGTGGGGTTTGTATAGATCATGTCTCTGTATGCTTGTGCCTGTGATCTGTTACGGTCGAGCTGAAAGCCCTCCGAGACAACTGGAGAGCTTTACCACTAAGGACTGTTCCTCTGGAGGCACAAGAGGATCTCTCATGCTCGAGCCATGCTCAGGCTGAATTGGAAGAGAGCTACACGGGCTTATGCTGGACTGGTTATGTTTTGTTATCCTTTGTGAGGACTCTGTTATGTTTGAGCTAAGCTAAGCTATATGCTAAGCTAAGCTAACTGCTAAGTCAACAGCCTAGCTGGCTACTCTGTTAAGGGTTACATTCCAGGTTATGTTTAGGGGCTAGGCTACATGCTAAGCTAGGCTAAGCTAACGGCTAGGCTAAGTGCTAAGCTAACTACCTAGCTAAGTGTTATGTAATGGATTAAGGGTCTAGGCTATGTGACATGCTAAGCTAGGCTAAGGTAATGGCTAGGCTAAGTGCTAAGCTAACTACCTAGCTAAGTGTTATGGATTAAGGGTCTAGGCTATGCCACATGCTAAGCTAGGCTAAGCTAACGGCTAAGCTAGGTGCTAGGCGTTAGCCTTTTGTTTAGGACTTCGGGTCCGTTTCATGTTCTCTGTGTTCCTTGTGCTTGTGTTCATTAAAGACTTTATTGTTCAAGTATTCTCCTGTAAGCCGTCCTCCATCTACACCCTGACATGACACATATAAGTAATTATGGACATAAATAGTTAAATTTCACATGATAAGACTATTGCACATAATACGATACTGCACATAATGATAATGATTTAGCACACAATAAGAAAACTGTATATGATATTGCACATGGTAAGACTATTGCACATAAGACAATAATGCACATAATGAAAATGATTTAAACCCAATAAGAAACTAGCAGCAGGTTATTGCACAAATTACTATGTGGGTGACAGAGGGAGGAGTTAAAGAGACTGATGGCAGTGAGGAGAAAGGATTTTCTGAGTATAGATCAAAAGAATGAAAGAGAGAACTTGTATTTTATGGCTACTGTGAAACGAAATTCATCTAAGCAACACTGGGCAGGTTGAAAACAATAATACACTGGCGTCCATTCTAATGTTAGTGTGGCTACGTAACAAAAAAAACTACTCTCAGTCTATCATAACAGTGACCTTTCTCATGCATACACACTAATTTTGATTTGAAATAAAAAATGCACTCTAAATGGGGGTATTTTTTGAGATAAGATTGTAGGTCTCTGTCATGCTGATCCCAGCCTACAGACAGCTTGTCAGACGTACCAATCCCTTTCAAAAGCAGATGAAAATCTGGGCCCCAGGAGCCATGTCTGCTCTTCAGGACTGTTTTGAGAACACTGACTGGCACATATTTAGGCAGGCAGCAAACTGCATTGGCTTTACCAACCACGAGCAGCACACAGCATCGGTGACTGGTTACATCAGAAAGTGCATCCATGACATTACTGTTTCCAAGACCATCACCACATGCTCCAGCCAGAAGCCACGGATGATTGTGGAGGTGTGCAAGCTGCTGAGAACCCAAGTCATTGCCTTCAGATCAGGTGATAAAGTTGTCCTAAGAACAGCAAGGGCCAACCTATCCTTGGCCATCAGAGCAGAAAAGTGTGCACCTGCCCAGAAAATCCATGGCCACTTCCAGGACACTGGTGACACATGGTGCATGTGGCAGGGCATCCAGGCCATCACCAGCTACAGGACTTTTCCACCAGTCTGTGATGGTGAGGCTTCTGCCAGATGCACCGAATGACTTATGCATGGTTTGACACAAAATGACACGACATGGTTTGGCACAAAATGACACGACAACAAACAGGTCTACCCTGCCCCCAAACAACAAGGTGCTCTGTCTGACCATGGCTAATGTGAGGAAGACTCTGCTCAGTGTTAAACCACAGAAGGCAGCTAGACCAGACAACATTTCTGGTTATGTGCTCAGAGGATGTGCAGACCAGCTTGCAGATGTTCTCACAGACATCTTAAATGTCTCTCTGAGCACCACTGTCGTTCCAACGTGGGTCAAAGCCACCACCATCATCCCTGTGCCAAAGAAGTCTTCAGTGTCCTGCTTCAGTGACTACTGTCCCATCGCACTGACATCCATCATCATGAAGTGCTTTGAAAGGCTTATCATGAGGCACATAAAATCACAGCTGCCCCCCTCACTGGACCTCCTGCAGTTTGCAAATCATCCCAGCTGCTCAACGGATGATGCAATCACCACCATGCTTCACCTGGCCCTCACCCATCTGGACAAAAAGTACACTTATGTGAGAATGGTGTTAATAGACTTCAGTTCAGCATTCAACACCATCATTCCTCAGAATCTGCTTGGAAAGCTGAGACTGCTGGCCCTGAGCACCTCCTTCTGCAACTGGATCCTGGACTTCCAAAATCTCCAGAACTACCACACTGTGTACAGGGTACCCCCACAGGGCTGTGTGCTCAGTCCTCTTCTGTCCATGCTGCTGACCCAGGACTGTGTAGCAATGCACAGCTCAAACCACATCATCAAGTTTGCTGATGACATGACCGTGATGGATTTGGTCAGTGAAGACGATGAGGTGGTGTACAGAGAGAAGGTGAAATGGCTAACAGACTGGTGCAGAACCAACAAATTGTCTCTAATCGTGAACAAGATAAAGGGATGGTTGTTGACTTCAGGAGGGTCCACCCTGATCTCACTCCACTGAACATCAACAGATCCTCACTGGAAATCATACGGAGCGCCAAGCTCCTTGGTGTTCACATTGTGAAGAACCTCTTGCAGACCATCGGCAAGAAAACAAAGCAGTCTCTGTACTTTCTGCAGAGACTGAGGAGAGCATACTCCCTCTCAAATCCTCACCACATTATTCATAATAACTAGAGAGAGTATCAGGTGTAGTTGCATCATGGCTTGGTAAGGGAATTACTTCATTTCAGATCACAAGACCTTAGAGAGGATAGTGAGGACAGCTGAAAAGATCATCAGGTTCTCTCTCCCCTCTTTCACGGACATTTACACCACATGCTGCATCCTCAAAGCCACCAGCATTGTGGATGGCCCCACACAGCCCTCATACAGCCTTTTCATCGTGGCATACGGGCCTCCACTGCCAGAACGGGAAACGGTTTCTTCTCTCAATCCATCAGACTCCACAATCAGAACACAAACACACACATACAAATGCACAAACACACCCCTAAACTGAACTAACTAACACACTGCATGTACACACAGAACTGTTCTGCCTCAAACAAATCAGTTTAAATCTCAACTGCCACTATATACCCTGTAAATATGCACATTCTCTGTCCTGATGCTGCTGTTATTTGTACAATTGTGTTTTTAATTGCTGTGTACCTCAGTATTTGCATTTTGCACACTTAACGACTCTTCTGCTAGAATACAGTATATATCATACTGTATTTATTCAAACTTGTACTCTAGCTGCTTTTTTTGACTACACTAAATTTTTTGACTACACTAATTTAAACTTGTCCTGCTCTTGTGTATTTCTTGCTCTCTCTCTCTCTTGCTCTTTTGCACTCTGTGTATTTTGTCCTGTCTGCACTTATGTAGTCTTGTTAACTTTCTCACATTTCATACCACTATCATCTATATGTCCTTAAATGCCCTTTTGTTCGTAAATGTATTTAAATGTCTTTTGTATGTAAATTTGCATGTTTTTTTTCTGTAAAATGACCTTGAGAGCTGTGAAAGGCGCTGACAAATAAAATGTATTATTATTATTATTATTGTTCTTGTTGGATTGTTGTTTCTTTTCACTATGCACTGTGTATATGGCTGAAATGACAATAAACCTACTTGACATGACATGACTTGGGCTGACTCTTCTAACACTCTTCAAAGTTCATTCAACCTTACAAAAGTTGGTGAAGAAGAATACATTTGTGGACAGAGCATGGACAGATCAATTGTTGTGGACAGTCAAGTGATTTTGATAGGCCAAATTGCAGTACCTCCACTGCACTATCCATATGTCATGCTTCTTCATGGTGAGCTATTCATGGCTCTGAGTGAAAGTTCCAGCAGAAATGCCCTAGAGCTTAGAATGCTGTCAAGCAGTGTGCTGTCAAGCAAATTTATGATCACAATAATTTTTTTCATGTTCTTTTACTGTGCTTTCTTTCTTTCCAATTCTCACAACAACATCAATAATCTACACTTTTCTTACACTGCGAAGCTAAAAATGCAAAACTTGCACAGCAAGTGCCCGTCATTACAAACTTGAGTGAAGGTTGTTCCATACCACTGTGTCTCTCTGTAATAAAATATGACTGCACTGACGTTTGTAGCTGTATCTTTTCTGTAGCTGACCATATTTTACCACACCTGTGATCTGCAATGTCACTTCTGGTTGCACTTCATTTTGAACATCGAGCCCCGCGTAATGTCCATAGTGCACAGTCATTGATCCGAACTTGTGCACAGCTCTTTTTTTGAAGTTCACACACTCAAAGACCAACAACAAGTTGTGTGGACACCTTGATGTGGATCCTTAAACGCAAAAGGCAATTGATTTTAAGTTTTCATGCACAAGTTCTTAGATTCAAAACAAGTTCTCTTTTTGAGACACTTCAAAGGACACCGGTCAATGTTTTGCAGCTTTATTTCCCACTCCAACAGACAAAAAATTGTTTTCATGCATGAATTCTGTGGAAGAAGTCTCCAGAGAATGATCATTTTTATAAACTGCGTCAGCCACAAAAACAAACTGAAACTGCCGAGTTTCAGGGCAGTGTTGAGTGGTTTCTGTCATTCAGGTGTCATGCCACCAATCTCAATGATGTCCAGATTCAACATTATTGCAGTTTTTTTTTTAAATTAGGCCTACTGGGGGTTTATGATATAAGAACAGCGACCTTCATGTATATGTGCAGGTATAACGGTTAGAGTCTGTCACACACTCATTTTGACTCGTATGGGGCTCATTAAATGGCATAAATATCCAACTGGTGTTTTAATTTCTGATAAAAAATGTTGTCTGGAATAGCTGAATAACTAGTAACTATTTTTTTAATTAGCATATTACTGGCCTTGTGCCAGAATGAACTGACTAAATGTCAGGGTTAGTAGGTGTATTTCTTTTTATATCATCTCCTATTCAAATTATCACAAAAAATGCTAAGACTGTTTGTGGCCTTGTGATTCAAATTAATTCTGTCACTTCAGAAACCTCTTTTTTCTCTTTTAGCCATCCATGGCTGTATATTGATGCATGACATTTCCATTTCCATTTTCATTTCAGTCATTCTCTTGACCTCTTAAAGGCCTGACATTCAGGTTCACATCAAAATAGAACATCAAAATAGACGTGGCCAAAGTGACTGACAGATGTGAAAAAGTGACGAACAGGAAGAGGAATGGGCAATTTGAGTCACAGCCTATAGTAATCATTGGTCAGACATGGAGCTCTACAAGACACTGAATTAATATGTATTAGGACATGCAGGACAATTAGCCTAAAGTCATGAGCAAAACTTTGGGCCCCTCTGGTCAAATGACATTCCCTACAGAAAACACACTTCTGCACATTTACACAATTACTGTTTATTTGCTGAATTTAACCAATTGTAAAAAAGCTATGCTACATTTTATACATATTTTTATGTTACAAATAAGTATGTTACACATACTTATTTTCACATCGAAATTCACCAAAGCCTGTCATTTGACCAGGAGCATTCAAACTGCAGCATATGTATGTTTTAGAAACCAACTTTTAGAAACCAATTAGAGAAAAATACTCCACTGAATAGCCAATGTGAGCCATACTGAGTGCTGATTAGACAGTCTGAGTGCTTCTGAAATATATACATGGGCATATTCAGTTTAATAGTTGTGTTGCAGTAGGACTAATTGGAGTCAACTTGGCTGAACTAGGGCAGGGGGTAAAACATTTAAGCTTATTGGGTTGTTGGTGAAATTTTGAACAGCATGTGCAACTTTCTTGGTACCCAAAACAAAGCATATTTATTGCCTGTCCAACGCACTCAAATGAGTGAGGTGCAAATCGTTTCCAATACCATCATTGTGAAATGTATTTGATGTGATAAACTGCACTGAACGTCTCTAAACAGTAACACAATTTTGCACACTCATGCATTGAGTCCTCTTCTGTTTAATGATGTTTCAGTATAAATACATTTGTTAACTATGCCTCAACCTTTAAGTAGCCTAGAATATTTTCTTTCATTTTTCCTGTTTTTTGCTGTTTTACAAAGTAATTTGCAGCATTTACATAGATGAGTGTTCATTCAATAACATTGTGTTTCTTTAAATTAAATTTAACTTGTGTAATTATGTTTAGCCTAGTGTTTTGATTACTGATTGTTGCTAAATGTACTTAAAGTCACATTTACATCTAGATAACAACAGTTGCCCCATGGTGGCGCAGTGGGTAGCACTGTTGCCTCACACCTCCAGGATTGGGGATTTGAATCCAGGTCCTGGCCTTGTGTGTGTGGAGTTTGCCTGTTCTCCTTGTGGTGGCGTGGGTTTCCTCTGGGGTCTCCGGTTTCTCCCACCGACCAAAGACATGTGTGTCAGGCTCCGGGTACCCACGACCCTAGTAAGGAATAAGTGGTTACATAAAAATTAATAACAAACTTTGATTACTATTACTAATTAGCTCCATCAGTTTAGCAGAGCCAAATTGATTAGTTGTGCTGGGCAGGAAGGCTGGGGTTTGAGAAGCAGGTTTTCAAATCTGATAAGATGGCATTAAATGCTTGGCAGCAAAGTGCTGCATAGAGGGGAACGTAAAGAGGTTTTCTGCATCAACTGTATTGTCTTTACCACCTGTATCATCCAAAAACAATGGATAACATGAAAAATGTAGGGCTCTTCCTACCTTCAAAATCCCTAATGAACGTCTGGCACCCATAAATAAAAAATAATAATAAACAAAAATGCACACCTCTGAAAACATGTTGATATTTAATAATTAAACAGCTGGAACATGAGAACATCTAACACAAAGGGTGATTATAGCTAAGCTAATCATTTTATCAGCAAAGACAGAAAAAAAAACACAAGGAAGATGAGCATAAATTAAGTTTTGCATTCAGCAAACAGTAGAATACATTATACTAAAGATAGTGTTATTTCTAGCCAACTCAAGTCCCCTGATATGAAAACTCTGGATGCACTGAAGGAAAGCAACTGCTGCTGCAAATGCACTTTATGTGTCATGTACCAGCACAGCTTTCCAGCAACGATCATTAGAGAACCAGAGTGTCTATGCAGCATTACATTAAATACACCCTTACGTAGTAGGAGGTCAACAAGATGCAACTCTTCTACACATACAACACTACATATTACAGCAAATAAGCACCTGCACTTAAAGTCACTTCCCCCAACAGTAGCAGAGATGTTCTCTAGCATTGTGGCCTTCCTGTACCTCCAGACCTTCTAAACTCCATCTCATTCGAAGTCAAGCAATAACAAAAACATGGCAATATGTAGACGCTATTTTTTTCCTTCTTCAAAAGAGGACTGCAAACATAAATTCAATAATATATTCCCATTTGCCATTGGACAGTGTTCATAAGGTTACATGACACCTATATAAGGCTTTTATACACTTGTATAGACATTAGTTGTTATGTCCTTGACCACAATCCCCTAGTTTTCCTACACTGCATGTCAAACAGCAACCACCAGTAGTGGTCCTTGATCGCCCAAGGTTTAACATAAGCATTCAGCATAAGAAAGGCTCTGAAAATATTGTGGCTGACTCGTTATCTCAATGTCATGGTGAACATGGGAAACTCTACATTCACTCTTAAGAGAGGGGGTGTTATGTCCTTGATTGTGATTGTATTTTGTGCCATTTTTGGTTTCTATTGGTGGCGGGATAGGTGTCTTTGGTCTCTACCTCTTTTAGACCCAACCCCTACAATGTGTCACGCCCATGCCCTTGGATGATCACACTTTGTATACGCCCTGCTCCAGCCTCTTGCATTGGATTGGTTGGCCGTTGGACTCAGGACAGATATAAAATCCACCTGCAAACTACAGTCTGGGCAGACTGTTGCCTTTGCTTTGTGTATTTGCTGGGTATTATATGTATTGAATTTACTATGTATGACCTCCTGCCTGTTTCTGACCTTGTTTGTGCCTTGTTCCTTTGAGACTGAGTATTTCATTGTATATATTCTGTAAATAGCTCAAAAGGTCTCTGTTGTAACTAAAACTTGGTAGTTGTGGTTGGTAGGAAGTCAACGCAATTTTGGTTGAGTTAGTTTTCTCCTAGTTTTGGTTAGTTGGGGAGCTAGGTAAGAACTTATATTTATGTTTCTTTCTTCTTTTTTTATTGGGTTAGATAGATTAAAGTTGGGGCTTAGAGGTGTTTTTGTTTATTATTTTGGTCTGGTTGGCTTCTGAAGCTTAAACCACTTTAAAACAAATAAATATTAAGCAAACGCACATTTGGGGTTTTGCACTCTATTATTTATTTGTACGTTGCAGCCTGAGCTAGACCGGGTCATAACATTAATAAAATATTATTTTGTTATAAATTGCCTGGGGTGAAATGACAGTTGAAGGTACAAAAGCATCCTGTGTGACAGCTGATGTTCTTTGGATTGAGGTTTTATACAGGTTTATGTAGATCTATGTCAGATTTAAGTAGGCAACCTGTAGCCTTACAAATGTTACCAATATGCCTCGTCTTCTGTGTACAAACCCAAATGTAGTATTGATCTAAATCTGCATTTCTGACAGAACTTCTACAATGAGCGAGAAATTATCTCCACGTTTTTTGTTTTTGCCGATGATAATTGTGGCTCCTAAGGGTAGACAGTCAACCCACATATTTCCCTGTTTGCTGAGGAGTTAAGGTCTCTGTGATGTAGCTGCAATGCAGCACTTGAGATGAGCCTCATTCCTCCCATGCAAAATTAACAAGAATTGACTTTTCGGGCATGGAGCCGAGACAGAAAAAAGGTTTAAACCACAAGTTATATGGGGGTTTCATTTTCAATAAATCTTCATTTTCATTTTTTTTTTTTAAATCCACCCCTTTTTTCCCTTGCTTCAGCTGGCAAAGATAGAAATGCTGTCGAGGAAAGGTACGACGCCACATGGAATATCATGCTGACAGCGGTGCACCAAAAATTAGGGTTTTTTTCCTGAATTGTGTGCAGTTAAAATTGCTCTTAACAAAATCCAGAAGGTTGATCATCCAGTCTTTTGAAGGGTACTCATTTCAGGGACAGTTCGTTCACTTGCCAATTTTCGTACTGAATAGTGTTTAAGTGCAAGCTTTCACTGGCTGCTAAAAACTCTTCACAGAAACCCCTTAATAGCCGAGGTACCAGTGTCCCCATACTGCTCGAGCTGAGTGCTAGATTTGAATGGCTTTAGATGTAAACAGTTGATGGGAAAGCATCATTGAGAATTTAATTTTCTCCTAAGCATGGTCAAACTTGAATCCAAATCGCTCCATAATCCATGCTATGAGAGTTATGGCTCTGACAGTGCAAATTTCATTAGGCTTTCTTCTGAAGCCTTTGCCTTCTGCGTGTTGTGCTGATTCTAATGAAGAGATCTTCTTGCCTCCTGTCTCTAATGTGTCCGTTTTTAATCAATTCACGACCTCATGATTGCGGTGTTATAAAAGCAAAATAAAGCTCAATTTCCTTTCTCAACAGGAGCTCACGCTGCGACATGGTGACAGTTTGCCATTCCAACAAGGCTAAATGCGAGGACTCCATTTGTCTTTTGCGCTATGGGGAGGCAAAATGAAAGAAAGAAAATCAATCTGAACTCCTGTCCTCTGGTGTGGACTGGAATACTCTTGCTTGACATCTTGATTGTGCGGCTGAAATGCAGGGGAGAATTACACAGTGAGGTCCAGGGTTCATTTTGATTAAGAGCCACAATCAGAAACCGTGTCACATGGCAGGGCAGCATCAAACCCAACCCATTCAGTGACCATGCTCTGTTAACAAACAGGTATGTTTATGGTGCAACTTTAGCAATGCACAGTTAGGACAAAAAGACTATGTCTGAGCTTTGCATCATCTTTGCAATTAATCATAGTTTCCTATGTGCGCAACTAAAACATTGCTTTCTAAAGGGTTCTTCAATTGAATGTAAGACTGGGAAGAAAAATGTTACACAACTTCAAGGTTCTGCAAATGTTCTTTGCAAAAAGGTTCTTTGCAAAAACAGCTTTATAAAGAACCATAAACTGATAAGTCAGTGATGGGAATCTTTTCCCATGCGCAAAGGATTGAACAGTGCTCTCATTGTGGTCTGCTCAGGTCCAGTCCCAGTCTGGAGTTGTTACTGGTTCATCCCTTTCATGGTATTTTAAAACTAAGCAACTTTAGCAAAATAGAGCTGAAGTCTAAGAAGGCAAGAAAATAAGAACCAGGTGTGATTCTTCAATTTAAGTCTCCAAAGAATCTTTTTCACATGTTTATGCACACAGACCCACCTCAACACCACAATACTACAAAATGGAAAACTTCAGATGTTGCATTAATAAACTAGTCTAGGGACGTCTCTTTTAAAAACAAAGGTGCCAAATGGGTTCTATGGGGTGATATCACAGAAGAACTAATGCTCCCTAGAAAACCATTCAGTAGATGGTTCAGTAGATGGAGTTTCTCAGATTAATCTCGATCCGCCACTCATATAACAGAAAGATGCTTCCAGGCAGGTCTGGGACCGTCAAAGAATTTGATCCAAAATCTTGCTGCTACGACACACATCTCAAAACCAAACAATGGGAGTGGCTTGGAATGGTGTGTATGTGTGTGTGTGTGTGTATGTGTGTGAGAGAGAGAGAGGGAGAGAGAGAGGAATATAAATTACAATAAAAACGTTCCTGCTCACAGCATATTACCTTATTACCCTGACCCAGTTCACATGTAGCACGGCCTGCAATGAAATGGCAGCGCTAACTACCACGCAACAGACAGAAAAGGTTAGCCTGCTGACCTCAAGCTCACTGTGGAGAATGGACACTCAGTGTAGCCTCTATTGAATAGTTCCAAACACCCTTTCATTACTGTTTAATGTACGTTTTTTTTTCTAGGTGGAACATTGCCACTGTCATGCCGAGAGCCTTCATTATCTCACATCATACATCCATCGGCAGATTATCTTTATCACAGAATCACTTATCACTTATCACTTATCACTGACCTGCAGCATATCTGACTTAGCACAGTCTGGAATTTGATCAAGATTTCAGGAGCAGCATCCTGTGCAGTGTGATACACAATGAACATGTAAGACGGCTGTTATTGCACAGCCTGCAGTGGGCTTACCACAGACAATAGGTGGGACATTGTTCCTTGTATACAGTGAAAGAACAGAAAACATTAAATTAGCTGCACCATTCGTCCAAGATCCAGCCACATGCTCCATGTGAGCACAAATCCCTAGTGTTTCTAGTGTATAGTAAAACAAGAGAAAACATTAAATTAGCTGCACCGTTCGTCCATTAGAAGCATGTTTTGTGTCAATGAACTGTATGTCTTTTACAAAGTACAAAGACTAAAATAACTATTCATGCCAAATGATCGTACAGGAGAGATGCAAGAGCTTGATATTAAGATACAATAAGATAAGATAACCCTTTATTAGTCCCACAGGTGGGAAATTTGCATTGTTACAACAGCACAAAAGAAGAAAGTAGAAACAGCATAACCAACAGAATAAAAATTACACAATATAACAGTATAATATAAAAAAAGTACACTATACAAACATTATATAAATATTAATATTTAAGTTTGTAT
>JBBPCZ010000040.1:12905982-12920104 GCA_037974445.1 Brycinus macrolepidotus | reverse complement strand
ATAAGGAATCGAATCGATAAGAAGAATCGATAATGGCATTGACATCAATAATTTCTTATCGATTCCCATCCCTAGTAAAGAGGGTAGAATACCTTTATCTACTCTAGTAGCTATTGTTCTCGTGACTTTATTAATTCATTGCACATTTTAGAGAGGCTCCCTACTGGAGGTATAAAACATGAATGGTATTTTGCAAGGAACAATAATAAAAATGTAATTATCCTTAGCTAACAGAAATGTTAAACTCTGTTACCAATTACATTATTATTATTACATTATGTTTTTTATTTCATGTAACCCACAACTTAACAAAATTTGGGCTGGGCAATGTGACAAGGTTTATTATTATCACAGTATGTCCTGATATGCTTTTCAGAATGTATGGACATTATCAGTACACTGAAAAATAATTGCTATTTTAACTTTAAAACTGTGCTACCCTAAACTTTCAGAGAGAGAGAGAGAGAGAGAGAAGTGAAGAAGATAACTTACAGTAAACTTCCTGTGATGGACTGGGGACCTGTTGATGGTTTTTCCTCTGCCTGTTGCCCTATGACCACTTCAGCGCCCTGGTTAAGGATTAGGAGCTCAGATAATGGACGAATGAATAAATAAACTTCAAATAAACTTCTAAGTTCACAGTATGTTAAGTACAGACTTTCATTATGTTAACTTACTATTAGAACAGTGTAGTTAAAAACATTCAAGACGTTCTGGAAAGTGCCTTTTTTTTAAGTTAAAATATTATAAATAAACTGGTCCTTTATAGTCATGTGTGAAAACACCACAGCATAGCACACACAGTGAACAATGTGAAATTCTTTCTCTGTATTTAACCCATTTAACACATTCACCAAGTGAAGCAGTGGGCTGCCACCAACGGGGGGCGTCCAGGAAGCAGTGTGTGGGGACGGTACCTTGCTCAAGGGTACCTCAGTGGCGCCAGTAGCAGTCCTGGGATTCAAACCCACAGCCTTCTGATTGCAGGAGCAGATCCCTAACCACCAGGCCACCTGCCATAACAATATATATAGCTAGATATACATAGTTAGAACACTGGCCAACATGTTTTATTAACAAAAGGATATATAGTCCTTTTTAATAGCATATGGTGCAGTGTAGTGCGTGAAACATAATAAAAATCAGTTGTATTTATTGCCA
Organism: Brycinus macrolepidotus; assembly: GCA_037974445.1. Taxonomy (NCBI): domain Eukaryota; kingdom Metazoa; phylum Chordata; class Actinopteri; order Characiformes; family Alestidae; genus Brycinus; species Brycinus macrolepidotus. The sequence continues at coordinate 12,918,943 of JBBPCZ010000040.1, read as the reverse complement.
GTAATTTTTAAATGTTGTAACAATAGTTTTGCAAAAAAATATAAACATACCTTATTGCAATATTGCCCGTCCGTAAATATCTTTGCATAATGTCTAGAATGCTTTCACTCTCCGTAGTTTTTATTTGTGCTGTGTAGAATCTTGAGAGCTGACTGCGGATGAATAAATAACGTAGCATTAGTTATGTTGTAGCGTTTCTAGCCTTTTTACAGCATCTCACAATTCATGCATGATCCAAAGTATATTAAGCTTACTATATTTCTCAGCATCACCTTGTACTTATTAGGCTGTCTATACTATCATAACCTCTGGAAAATAAATATGGGCTTTCTTTCAACTCAATAATTCAGAAACAGTACAAAAGCCATAGCCATGTGCCTGTGTACGTTTGCTCATCGATACAAACACAACTGCAGATTCTAAAAGCTTTCTGAACCTATTTTAAGCCAACATACATCTTACATAGACAAAACAGAATGAATCATTTTTTGTCATTTTATTTATTTGTTCATTTTTAGGTGCTTTAATGACTTTAGGTGGGGGCTGACATAATGCCTGTAGCCCTTCAGTCGCTGCACATTTTTTCAGCCCCCCTCTACCCTATGAAACCACCATACGGCCACTGCTGACCAGATATTTTTTGGGTGGTGTACCATTCTCAGTGATATTATTATGATAGAGGCAAGATGATGACAAACATAAATTGGGCATAGAAAAAATGAGCTATAGTCTCTATGTGATGCACCAAAGGTGGACCAAAAAGTATATCTATATATCTGTCTATACACACACACACACACAGACACACACACACATGCACACAAAAAAATGCGCACACATACACACACACACACTACATATATATATATATATATTTATATATATATATAGTCGTCAGTTATGTTGTCAGCAGGTCAGTCAAACTGGCACAAGTTCAGGCACGAACTCTACACCTTGTGCCACCTTGTGAAATTTCAAGTCACCTAAGCCATTAAAGTCAAAGTATAAATTTCCATGCCATAAATATGGATTAAATGCCACAGAGCTGCAGACAAGGCGACTTCACAGGAAGCCTTTTAAGATTAGGGCCTCTTAGTGATAAGGGTCTCATTACTGACGGAGGAAAGGACTGACTCCATTAGACTCTACATGCCATACTTGCAACTCCTCTCGCTAAGTCTGTGAATGTTTTGCTATTTTATAATTTAATAAACAGCATAAACAGAATTCACAACGATTTCAAACAATGTTTCACACATTTACTTTGTATTCTCATCTATATACGACAGCTTTGAAAACTGCTTCGTGGTTTATGTATCCCCAAATAAATGAAAAAAAAAAAAACATTAACGATAAAGTGAATATTCTACTTGCAAATAGTAGCACAGTGCAGCGCTGAGAGTACAACAAGGTCAATACGGAATGTGTCAAATCAGCTTTGTCTTTCTCTGTTCAGGCTCTTCTTCTTCTTTCTCAAATTCATGAAAGACGTTCTTCTTACGTCCCATGAGACAAGGCTGACAATTTTCAGAGGCAAAGTACAGAGTCGGTAGTTGGGTACGGCGTGTGGTTAACCCTGCAGAATGCTTCCACACTTGTGTTTGAAAAAGTTTTTCTTTTTACACAAATTTCAAATGCCAGCAGAGTGCAATCAATTAAAAGTTCTCATCCCTTATAATACAACATGATATATAAAAATCACTTAAAAGTAGGGCTACTATGGCAACTGACTGATTAGATTCAATAATTGAGTAGAACTGAGTCTGCAATTAATATTTATAAACATAAGGTTGTTTTTTTTATATTCACTACTGTGCAAAAGGTTTTTAGCATCCAATGAAAATGGTATGTAAAGCTGTTTATCTGAGCAATTATTTGTTAAAAATTCTAACATTAAATTAAATACAAATAAACAAATGAGCTATTGTGATTTTATATGTAACTATTTACCTCTACTCTCACATGAGTACTTTTTTCCCTAGTATGGTACTTCTTAAGACAGGTTTGCTAGATGCTTGATGCTAGATGCTTTTGCTTAATTCTGAAGATCCTAACAACAGTAGCTTTTATTAACTAACACCTTCGCATGCTCGCTGTAGTTAGAGCAGAATTACAACTCAATGCCTTCTTTATATTTTACTTGTGTTCATTTGTTATGAAGTTCATTTGCTTTATTTTAATGGAAGTAATGGAATGCAAGCAGGAAAACAAGAAGTGCTATAATTTGTTACTTTCCAGATCAGATAGTGTAACTCTATGTTAAATGTATGTTTTCTAATATTTCCTGGCATCTCCTGGCTATTTTGACTAGAAATTAAATAAATGTGCAATAAGATTTGTGTGTGTGTGTGTGTGTGTGTGTGTGTGTGTGTGTGTGTTTGTGTGTATATACTTAAGACATATATAGATATATATGAATGTATGTGTATATATATATATACACACACACACACACACACCTACATATGGATGTATTAACTAATGACAGCCCTTTATAGATTTACTTCAAAGAAACAGACACATTGCACTGCTATTAACTACATTTTTAAGTATGTTTTTCTTTTCCACCTCGTTTGAAGTGGTGGGCAATTTTGGTTGGATTTGTTTAAATCCCAAGACTGATGTTCACGACATCATGTTCAAACAATACTCTTGATGTGATTTTATGGCCTAAGTATGACAATCTACAAATGAATAATAGTTTTTTGGCATGTCAGCTCAAAAGGGGGCTGCTTTCAAATGATCTAAATGGATAATGGATTTACTACAATGACAATTACAGAGGCTCTGTTGTGCCATTATGTCTGTGGAAGAACAGAACCATATTCCCTTAATTACATCCTATAACAAAACAGGAGTCTTTCAGTCCCACATTTCTCACGCAGAGTTTTACTGGGCATCTTCAGACAGTTCATTACCAGCTCTGTTTCAGTACAAAATGTATTACGTGCTGAGATAAAACCATACATCTGAGATCTAAGTCAATTCATTTGGTATTTCCTGGGGTAAAATGTGCTCATCGTTCCCGCAGCTCCATTCCCTCAGGAGAAAGTGCTGCTAAGAGCCATATTCAATGCATAGATATGTTCAATATTCAGCTGGCCAGAAAATGTAGTGTGACATTTCTGTCATTTGACCTGGCCCCATACATTTCCTTATATCCTATGTGTCAGAAATTTGCATAAGGTTTAAAAAAAGAATCTTTATCAAGTGCTAGTGAAGCTTAGTAGTACAGATAAAATGCCCCTAAGTATTATTGCCAAATGTTATACATGCCTGTCTGCTCATAATAACTAAAGTTTGCTTGATGCTTAATTCTGAAGTGCACAACAACAAAAGTGCATATTAACAAACACCTCTACATACCAGCTATGTACAATGATAAGCTAAAAATATTATGACAACCAGCTTGTTGTGCTGATAGTCCTCTGCTAAAAAAGGTCATTGCCACTGAGAAATATCATTGCCATAAAGGAGTGAAGCAATTTAGGTTGCAAATTGACATTCACATGAATGCCAAGGCTCAAGGTTTCCCAGCAGAGCATTTCCCAGAGCACCACACCCCCTCCACCGACTTGTCTTTTTCCCATAGTGCATCCTGGTGCCATCTCCTCCAGTGGTGCACATGTACCCAGCCGAAAATGGGACTCATTAAACCAGGATTGTTTCTTCCAGTGCTCCATGGCCCAATTCCAAAGTTCGCCTGCACATTGTGGCCCCTTTCATTGGCCTTTGTTGCCCTTGTGAATAGATGAGCCAACCCAACACCCTGTCCCTCCTCTGGTCTGTCGGTGGGTACTCACCACTACTGAACAAAAGTCTGACCCTTGTCAAAGCCACTCATACCCGTCCATTTCTTCTGCACTCAACATGTCGTTTTCTAGAACCGTTGGCTTACCATCTTATACATCCCAGACCTTGACGTATGCAGCTTTAATGTGATAATCAATATTGTTTGCTCCATCTGTAAGTGATCATTATGTTTTAGCTCATCTGTGTAGCAAGAATAGCATAGCTATTAATAAAGCTCATAGTAGCAAACACCTTAATACGCGGACTATAGTATTATACATATTGTATTGCTGTCCGAAAGTAAAGTGAACTCCAAACAATGGTTAAAGAAAAAAAGGCTAAGCAATGTCAAAATAATGAACAAATTGAAGGATTAAAGAGGAACGGAAGGGTGTGTCTTTGTTTCTAGATCTACATGTTTTCTTTTTTAATCATGTCCTTTGCATGTTGATAAAATGTCCTGGACTAAGCCATAATGCAATGTAACCTAAGCCAAAACCGTCTGAAGGAATGCTGTGGGGATTTGGGATTTTATTAGGTCTATTTTTAAATTTGCCCTGCCAGCACATTAAGTGATGACACTGCTTTTCCACACTGTGTTTTATATGGATATTCTTTGTGCCTTTAAAAAAATCATGGAATTTGCAAGACAGATGCCTGATGTGCCTTGGACTGGTTCAGCATATGAATGATGTGTTCTTCACAAGCATGTAGTTCATCAGGCTTTTAGTGGAGATGTTAGGCAGGAGAGGATCACATCTGGCATTGTTTGATCTGAAGGCAACATAAAAAAGTCATAGGCTTGAGAGAGCCATTAATGATCTAAAATACTGCATATTGCATGGAAAGCAACTCAGTGTCTAAATGTGTTTATTACTGCACTTTTTGTATTGGCCGGCAGCAAACCTGCGGGCAGGTATATGATGAGAGTAGCTGAGCTGTTTTAAAAGCAGTGTCAGGAACATTAGTGGGCCTGGATAAAGTGGCCAAAATGTCAACTCATTATCAGACACAGCTGCTGATGACAGTAAACATGACGAGACACCAGTAGTGCAGCGAAGGAGGGCAGAGTCAAGCCACACACACACACACACACACACACACACACACACAGAATGACAAACACAAAGAATGCTGGTTTTTCCTGGCTGGATGCACACCAAAGAACCCCGCATTGCATATTTGCAGAGCAAAGAGAATTTTTATATTTAATGGCCGGGATGTGGCAGAGTTGCAGAGAAGACTATAGTATGACCTTCTCAGAAATATTTGTACTGTAAACAACAGGACAACTGTCATATCTTTCACTATATCAGCATGACCATATCCATTATACAGCGTCCTATGGTAATGATGATAGTCCATTCCTACAGCAAAGTTTTTATTATTAGATACTATTTTCCTTACTGTCGTCATTTTGCTTTACATTTGATTTACCCAGTTATTTGAATGTTATTACATAATTTTATAATGAATTACATGGGATAAATTAGTGCTCCTAACACGCAGTTAACATTCAGCCCATTTATTTTGAGCATTTCAGCTGACCTGCGTTTTAATTTTATGATGCATCTAATGTGAGCCAGTTAAGTATATGGGTGCTGCTGTATTTATTTCCCATTTAGCACTTCGGCCAATAAAAGGAGTTTGGAATCACAGAAGTCATTTTCACCATATTTGCTTTTGTAATATTCACGTTTAAAAATTAATAGTATTTAACCATCCCAGCAGGAAAATATCATCATGTCAAGCACTACTCTTTCATAGCAGCCTCCACAACCTCGTAGAACTGTGCTAACATAAGGCATGGAACATTCCAATAAATTTGTGAGGGTTATATTTTAACTTGTTAATGAACATTTAATTAAATGTCAACCACAGGAAAAAAGACAAGATTTCAAGTAGGCATATTCTCTTGTGAGTAACCATTTTTGCACAAACACAATGCTAAAATTTGTAAGCACCAAGCTAAAAGGGACATAAATATCTTTTTATTAGTTCTCCTTGGGACCTGCATTCATGTGGATGTTACTCGACACGTACCACCTATCTAAACATTGCTGCAGACCAAGTACCTCCATTCATGGCAACGGTATTCCCTAATGGCAGTGGCCTCTTTCAGCAGGATAATGTGTCATGCCACAATGCAAACATTGTTCAGGAATGGTTTGAGGAACATGAAAAAGAGTTCAAGGTGGTGACTTGGCTTCTAAATTTCCTAGATCTAAATCTGATTGAGCAGCGTGACCAATGGAGGCCCTACTTCGCAACTTGCTGCTCATATCTTGGTACCAGACACCACAGCACACCTTCAGAAGTCTTTCAGAGTCCATGCCTTGATGAGTCAGAGCTGCAGAGCTGCGCTTTTAAGGATGGATATATATATATATAAATAGAAATATATATATCCCCCAGCGAGTGGCAGCCTGTTACGGCAGCTCTGCTCATTTCTGAGCTTCTTTCTTATTTCCTAATTTTATTCTCTTTACTTTTTAATTTAATTTCGAGTTACTTAAATACAGCTTTTAATCTATTGTATATATATATATATATATATATATAGTATGTCTCCCCAATTGTTTTCCCTATTGTCTTAAAGCAATGTGAGACATCTCATGAGAAATGTGTCTGGATGAACAGTCCACTCAACAATATTCAATACTGATGGTTAAATACTTTTTATTCTTTTTTATTGGCTGAAGTGCAAAATGGAAAAAATAAATACAGCAGCACACATATACTTAACTGGCTCATATTATATGCATCATAAAATGCAAAATGCCGGTCAGCTGAAATGATCTAAATAAATGGGCTGTATATTAACTGGGTTTTAGGAGCCCTAATGTGTCCCATGTAATTCATTATAGAATTATGTAATCAGATACAAATCACTGGGTAAATCAAATCTAAAGCAAAATGACAATAGTAAAGAAAATAGTAATAATAAAAACTGTGCTGTAAGAATGTACTATCATTGTCATCATAAGACGCTGTATAATGAATATGGTCATGGTGATATAGTGAAATATATGACAGCTGTCTCATAGTTTACAGTATAAATATTTCTGAGAAGCACATACTGTAGTCTTCCCCATAACTCTGCCACATATGTGTGTGTGTGTGTGTGTGTGTGTGTGTATTATCCAGTACTCTTTAGATAGCCAGTCTAAAAGCTATGATATACATACTGTATTGAATATTGTTGAGTGGACTGTTCATCCAGACACATTTCTCATGAGATGTCTCACATGGCTTTAAGACAATAGGGGAGACATACTAGAGAAGTGAAAGCTATAGCATTACAGTCATCTGTGAAGCCTTTTAAGCTCCTTAATTCTTAATGAAAATCAATGCTCATTTGTGTTAAAGCTGCAAATAGATGAAACCCGAACCAAGAGCGATAAAAAACGAGGACACTAAAACTACGCAAGAACCTTGTATTCTAGGATTACTTGGTTTCATATTGACCTATCAATATTTTTCTTCAAAATATGACCTTGCATTGTGACTCCACAACATGATTCAAATAGCTGAGCTCTTAGCATTTCTTCCTCTCTTTCTCATTCAATAATGAGTGAAGTTACAAAATAAAAAGAGCAAAAAGACACGGCACATAACTGCACCCACCCAGTCCTTCATTGTGCCCTGTCACCAACCCCTATTTAACCTCAGTGGAATGAGGCTTTGGAGCAGTTGTTTTTATAAGCTTATCTCATCTCCACACTTGCTACTGGCTTTCCTGTTGTTGTTTTTTTCAAGTTTTTTTCTCCAAGGTTATTAAAAAAGAAACTGTCGTATCTGCCGTTTTAAAAAATGAACATTAAACAAACACTTCTGTGTGGATGTGACATATTTGGAAGTGATTATTTTTGCAGCTGCGTAGGTTTAATCTGAAACATCTGTATGAACAAATGCATGAATGTAATTCTGACCTCTGCCACCAAGGCTGCCAATATGTTGGTCCCAGGAACTTCCAAAGTTCACTTAAAGACTCCAGAAAGGTTCTTTGCCTTAGAAAAAAACACATCCTAAAGAACCATACAAAGGATAGTTGTATATAAAAAAAAAAAAAAAAAACATTTTTGTGAATCAGATATGCAAGTCTGAACAACAGACTTATCCGTCCTTTAATGTAAAGGTTTTATACCAATTTTAGAACCAAGCTAAGATATCCAAGCCAAGAACTATGAACCTTTGTTTTTAAGGGTGTACACATGCTTTATGTTTATGCAGACAATTGTAGGGTGTCCTATAGATGTTCAGAGGGTTTTGATTTATCTTCAACACTGCTGTTGACGTTTCTTGCACCTTTTTCACCATCAGATCTTATATACAGACACTATCAACTGTTAAACAGTGTGCTTTAATAAAAATCTGTAGCTCCATGAGCAACCATTAGTGGTGGGTTGGTGTCTAAAGCACAGTACTACATTTGCCATTGTTTATTGATTTATTTACTGTTTTCCAACTCATTTGCCAAATACAAGGTGGTTGGATGCCTCAAGTCAAGCTCTTCCCTTCATTCTATTTCCAGTGTGTAATATATTCCATTACCATTTCTTTTGAGATGGTCTCTGAGGATAAGACTCTTCCTTTTGATAGCATTACAGTGATCACAGAATTACCTCCATCGGTTTGAAAAAGATTGGTCGTCAGCACTGGCGCAGTCAGTCCTCACTGACCTCAGCCAGAATGAAAGGGAAAGGAAGAGTGAGCCCTCGCTGCTTGTAAGAGTTCCAATTAAGAGAATATGCCTTTGGTTAAAAAATAAAACGAGAGAGAAGAAGAGAGATGGGCTCCTTTTTCATCTTTAATTCATTAATGTGAAGCATGTGGCAGCTTCAGAGCCTGTTCCCTTTCAAGCCCTCACCAATTATAGATCTCTTTGCTGTTTGCTGTTTCAGAGGTGACTGTGAGGAGAGGAGAGTTGTTTTTCTGCCCCTCTGCTCCTCTCTGTGCTATGCTAACACATCCATAAAGCTGCCATTAACCACATGACATTACAACCCAGCAAGCTGATCACAGAGCACGCTAAAGTACTCGGAAACATTTATGGGTCTGACTCTGACCTCGCCTCGCCTCACTCAATGGACTGACTCTAGATGTCACAAAACACGGACGGTGCTAGTCATCAAAAGGTAGTGTTTTATTTAGACAGTCAGTGACCAGCTGTTGGAATAAGCATGTTTATCTGCTTCTAATAAAAAGGACTATTTAAATAATAAAAAAAGAAATAAGAAAACAACGTCAACGAATTAGTTGTACTTAACAAACACTTCTGTTTAGAAGCGGTTATTCTTACATTTGCGTAGGTTTAGGATGACACATCTGTATCAGTAAATGCAAGAATGTCGTTTATCACTGTGGCCTGATAATAGGTTCTGCCAAGTTCACTTAAAGACTCCAAAAAAGGATTCTTTGGAGAGATGCCAAGAACCACTTTTGATTCCCTCAAGAACCTTTTAAAGCATGGTTCTTTAAAGAAACAAATTTTGTGAATTATATATGCATGTCTGAAAAACCTGTTTAAACCATTCCATAAGGTACATGTTGAAGGACATAGGATTTTTAATACTCAGAAGTATCAAAGCAACTGGTACGATTTTTTAAAAACATAGTTTTACTCATATTACACAAATTATTACTGACAGTTCTTTATCGTACATCTAGCTTAAATCGTTATAGTTAATGGTCAAGTTTTGGTACATGCCTAGTCATTTGGTACATGTCTGTCTGACTGACCCTTGGTCTCATACCCATGCCAACAGTCAGTGGCACAACATTAAAGGAATATTTCCAGCCTACAATGTAGGACTGACATATAAATAATGAAACAGAAAACATATTAACTGAAACATGTTACAAAGATGATAGCTGTAAAATATTATATGGTTACATTTAGCTGTAATATGAACTCATCGGATGCCAACATTGGGGACATGTGTGTCATTTTGGCCCAGATATCTCCTGAAGGTTAATCCTTCTACTCAATAAACACAGTCATAAGAGTGGTCTCACCACTCTGTTCTATTGGAATCTGACCCAACGCCAGGCTGCAACAGCACTGGGAACACTCCATGAAAATTCCTCTGGCATTCACAAGTAAGTGCTGGTATATGTCATAGTGAAAGTTGTAAATACTACTAAATGATGAATTATTACTATATACACTGTATGTCCACACATTTGTAGACATCTAATCATCCAGTGTTTTTTTTATGCCGTCAAAGGTATTGATCAGGAGTTTCCTCACTTTGCCACTGTTTGAAACTTCTAGAAAGGTTTTACACTGGATGTTGAAACATTGCTGTGATTTGATTTAATTTTGTCACAAGATCACAAACTCCACTCAGACTTATCCCAAAGGTGTTGGATGGAGCTCCATCACTCCAGAGAACACAGTTCAAAGGCTACATGGCTCAGTGTTGGGGGGCTTTATATGCTTTTATCCAAAGGGCATGGTGACCTCAGTCTCACACTCTACCTTGCTGCTGCTGCTCCAGAACTTCCTTTTCTGTTGGCAATACGTTTCAATAAAGATTATACAACCTGTGGGCACAACTAAACACACCTGTGTCAGCAGCAAGTGTATTCATCTACTAACCCTTAGAACATATTAGTAATATCTGATTCCAACAAATAAAAATGGTGTAAAACAGTCTAAAACTGGTCGTTGTTCTCCTACCTGCTAGCCGTTTGCTACTCTTTCACTCAGTGCGCCGCCGCTCGGCCGCTCTACGGATCGTTGAACCCACACTCCCCCCCCCCAACCCCCCACCCCCACTGCAGGTCACCCCCCCTTGTGGGCAGAGACTATCCTGAAAGTTCTCCCGGGTTCAACGATCTTGTGTTTGTTTCTAAGACCTAAAATAAAAGATATTTGGGCATTTTTGTTCTTTATGGGCATTTGTGTGTGATGCCATTTTTAAAACCACAGTAGTGGTTATTATTATTATTGCATATTTTTAAAATTACAATCATTTTGGTTCTACATGACATAGGAACACCAAACAAAGCTGATGCACTGCCAGCAAGGATCTGTGCTCATATTCTAATGGTTAAATGTTAGGTATATGGTGTACCATAGAGGTCCCTTAGAATTATAAATAAGAAATTTGAGTTATTTCGTATTTTTATGGTATCAAACAAATTCTACATACATGCATGGCTGTCTATATTACATATCATAAGCATGCAAGAGAATACAAAGGAAAATCAATGAAGGTAGATCTGTTGGACCAAAGTAGACAGACCAAACCAAGGGGCCAAGGCTTGCATGCCAACACTTAGTGATATAGCGAGACTTTTGTCTTATGAAATTCATTCTATTTATGATCAGTGTGTGGATTTCAATTGTGGATATTAACATAATCCACAGTACTGTGATTTTCCCTGAGGCGTTGTGTCTCTCCCCACACTGGACCAACCTAAAATTGGTGGCAGTGCATTTGAACTTAGCTGCATGGCTTAATTGGGTTTTGATGAAGCTCAAGCACTTGCACGCACACAGTACGTTGTGCTTAGGGAATGGTTTTATTTGCTTGCAAAATGTGTTTGATCATGGACTTATTTAATTGGAAACATTTGTGTACTTTGTCATCAAAATAGCTTCTGTAATAAGCACTGTGAATCACATAACTTCATTATTATCTCATCATAATTACTGGCCGGGATTTTGGTAAAACCCTGCATTTGTAGGAACGTTACTCATATTGTAACAGCTGTCTGTGATCTTGGTGGTCATTAAGAACATTTTCTTCGTTAAGTCAAATTACATGAGTGGATTAAATGGATTCAAAGTGATGAGCATTTTGCCTTGATTACTGATAAGTCAGCTGGTTGGGAGCTCAAATGACCTCATTAATATTCATGAGAAGAACAACACATCCACTTAAGACACAAGAAGCTTCCAAAAAAAAGGCCCAACAACTAAACGACAAATCATTGAAATCAATTTTTAATTAAAATGAGCAGCGTTTAAGTGTGGATATCCAGCTCCGACTCCGCTGACTAACGTGTCTAATCAAACTGCGAACGTACAGTGATTTTTAGGTTCTGTCCCGTTTCGTATTTGGACTGTTTTATGGATTAGAGCCTAGGCGGGGACATTTTCTTCTCCAATAATGCATCAGTCATCTCACAGAAGAAAAAAGACAGAGAAGTCAATAGATGTGTATCAGCTTGTTCAGCCTTGTAGGAACTAAATGGAGTTAATCTTACCAAAGGGAATGAATGAATTCTCCTTGTCCTGCAAGACATCGAAAGGAGAAAATCGTAAGTATTACATGTGCACAAAACAGCTGCTTGTGTGCACTACAACAGTGTGCACAGAAGAGGCAAAAAAAAAAAAACAGAAAAGGAAAACTTGCCCGCATAATGTCATTGCGGCACTGCAGAGAAAAAAAGCAGGGCCAGTATTTGCATTGTGGCTTTAACAGTTCTCTCCAAGAGCACAGCTGGTGAAAATGCTGTCTGTGCTGGTTTCAGTTTCGTCCTAGATACACAGGCAAACAGCAGTAGCATCTGCTGTTTCGCTACCGCTAGGATGAAGTTATGCTAAAGGACAGAGGCACGGGGACTCCCCTTTCATCACATGAACACATCTGACGTTTATGAGATGTTTATCTCCTTGGACAACTGACCTATCCATATTCCTCCCACAAGTGCCTTCTTTCATAGCCTACCATTTCGGTTGATTCGCTACATGATTTTGAGTTTGCAGGCTCAAATCCTGGACTAATTAAAACAACACTGAATAAGCCACCATGCTAACACTAGTGTGATTACGAGAAAAACATCTGCAATTGCGTGACATTTCACACACAAATAAAGTAGGCATGATTTAAATGTATAACTCATTCAAGATGGTATTTTGAGTATTTTGTTGTGCGCTACAGTGTCTCATTAGGTTAAATGGGATTTTTTAAACCTACTTCAGCTTCACAACAGTTGCTACAGAACATCGCAATTTGTAGGCAATTAATCCCTTACATTCATGAAATGATGATGCAGTAGCACACTAGCAGAGGAATGGAACTGAAAAATGAGGCGCATTACGATTTCATTAAGAGAATCTGAAATGAATAGAGCCAAGACACCATGGACACAGGATTTCTCCTTTATTTATATAAACAAACAAACAAACAAACAAATAAATAAATTATATATA
>JBBPCZ010000040.1:12883426-12905096 GCA_037974445.1 Brycinus macrolepidotus | reverse complement strand
ATATATTAATCCCTGCTGATTTGAGAGGATGCAAAGAAGGTAACAGCTAAGTCAATAAATCCAAATTCAGAGGATAGAGTTTATTCCATTTTAGCTGATTAGCATGGAGAGTTAGATTTAGTCCTTTTTCAGTGAATTAACTGGAGACGGGGAAAAAAAGCTCTTTTCATTTGCCAGCAGAACACTTAGAGAGATGAAAAAAGGCCTGCTAACAGCCGTGTTACCTGCCTCTGTTAATGTCTTTGCAGATTATGCACAGCAAGGCTGCAGCAGCGGTCAGCACTGCGAGCAGTTACTACAAGCAGCTTTTTGCCCCGTCTCGACTTGTCTAGCAGCCAAGTTTAAGGCACGACCACCGGCCCCGGCAATCTAATAAACCAGCCAGTCCAGACGCTGACATTTTCAACCCTTAAAGTGTGTGTGTTCACGTCGCCCAAATGTGCATTTTACACAGTAATAACCAACACGGTGGCTGGAAAAGGAACCTTCTGCCTGGCCAGGTGCACCTTGCATTGAAGAGAAGTTCTGATGCGAGAACAGAGGAAAAACGCCACCCATCGTCTGCTCTCGCCCAAGGCCTCATGTTTTCACTGCAGCTATTGAAGTGCTTCCCATTTGCGCCAAACAGGAATAACTAATTGTACATTTTAAATGCAAAGCATTCCCATTGGGGGAGTTTTGAAGGACTGCGTGAAACAGGATTTGTGTGTCTGTTCCCAGAGGCAGCCAATACATCAGCATGCCAAACACAGTCTTCGCACCAACAGAAAAACAAAACAATGAAACAGAACGACTCCTCCAAAAGGCATACAGAATCTGATAATTGCCTGTTACCGTCCTTAGAAAAGCTTTCTGTGGAGCAAACTTGACCCTTACAAAACAAGAGAAAATTCTGCGTTTCCATCGCACGCCGTCTTGTTGAACCGTTCATTCAAGCGCATGACTCATTCATAAACATAAGCAGTAACTTCATGTGCCGTTTCATTCAGCTGACAGCTTTATCATCCATGATATTATTTCAGTTGGGAAATTGAGTAATGCTAATCATATTTTCCAAAGCCTCTAAAATGAACCGACTATATGAAATATTCCGCACATCTGTTTTACAGGACGCTTTATAATTTCTATATTAAAACATCATTTCTCTATTGAAGCCGTAATCAGAATTGTTGTTGCAACATAACGTGGCCTAACAAATGAATGTTTCCTGAAATTAAGTTGCTGAGGGAAACTAATCAAAAAAAGAGCCAATTTCACGTTTGTTTATCAGCTTAGTTAGACTGAGGTTAAGAAAATAGGGCTATTCCTCAAAAGACTGATTAATTTTCTCTTTGCGTCATTAAATCCACTGCTGGGAAATTAACATAGCCATCCCAGACTTCAAAGCCATTAGAAGTGTATTCTATTCGTAGACACCTATTACAAATCTTACTGCCAAGATCTGCTTTTAGACACATGCTATGGCACTGATTAGTTCTCAGCTGTGTCCCAAAATCCATACAACCACATTAAATAGTATGTAAAAAATAGTACACAACTATTGTTCATTTTTGAGCCAACTTAGTAAACAGGACAGTTATGGTGTGTTTAAGAATATCATCTTTACTTCAATAATGATCAACCTAATTGGTCTGCCAGAACACTTTTACAACTGAACAAACATGAAACAAATGGTACAAAAAACAGAACACAGAAAAGGTCATTTCTCAAGTACATACACTCAAACATATGGAAATTTCCTAACACTGAGTGACATTCAACTACATCACCATGTGCAAAGAGCAGGGAATCTTACCCTACCCAGTAATTTCACAGCATTTTGTCCCTCACTCTCCCATCATCCCGACTTATCACTGAGTGAATTGGACTGAATTGGAGATCTCTGACTTACTCTCTCACTTTCTCTTTTGTTTTTTGGAACGGTTGTAAATAATCATTGAACCGTCATTTAAGTTAATGCAGCTGTTATTAATCATGTTGACGCAAATGAGGTTGTTCAAATGTCATCGGCATTTGTGCTGTTTTCCAGTGTTTTCTAGCAGACTGTGAGACATGTCAGATGATGAACGGAGACATATACATGTACAAACACACACAATATTTCAGAAACTACATGACTAAAGTGCTGTAATAGCAATGTATATGTATGCATATACATATGTATATGTATATGGTACTATGACAATGGCAAAAATCTATTCCCTAGATGTCTGAGTCTCTCCAAAATGGCAAATTTTGTGGGGTCTTCCCAGTATGCAGAGGTCAGTACCTACAAAAAGTGGTCCAAGGTGAACCAACAACAGGGTCATGGGTGCCCAAAGCTTACTGATGCTTGTGGGTAGCGAAGGCTAGCCTGTCTGGTCCTATTCAGCAGAAGAGCTACTGTATCACATCAGCAACATTTGACAGGGTTCTGCAGACTGGGTGCATGATTGCTTTTGATTGGTTGAACACCCACTTTTCATGATCCAATCAAATCTAATAAAAATCCGACTTAAATATGCCACATTAAAAACAGAAAAATGTGCTCTGATTTCCCGTTCAAGCTGACTCTAATGATTTCCCGAAGATGCTTACAGGAACTATTTAACTCACTCTAACTGCACCTTGTTATTAACGTATGTTTATTAAGAGTGCTGGGGAACAATCTAATGCAGATTTTTTTATGCAGGTAAACAAGTTCAATTTTAACAAATAGTTCTCTGTGTTTACTTACCCAATGTGAATAATGAGAGAGGTTCATTGACCCATTATTTAAATTCAAAACATCAGCTTTTTCGGGACTTTTTATTTACAGGAAGAAAAGTCTGGTGCCATGCCAGTAAAACATTTTTCGTCATGTTTTATCATGCTGATATTTGATGTTCTAGTTTGTAATAAATTTGCCAGCGCCTGATTCTGGCCCACTCCTGTTTGCAGAACTTTTGAGCATCAACTGCCCAATGAAGGTCCTACCACAGCACTGAAATGGGATTCAAGTCAGGACTTTGACTAGGCCAGAATCCTTAATTCGGTTTCTATTATACCATACAGGGGTGGATATGCTCTTGTGTCTCTGATCAGCATCCTTGTGCCTAACCCTATTGTACTTGAGCTTTAGATTATGGATCGGGTCTCCTCTATGATCTTCTGGTAGAGAGCAGAATTCATGGTTCTGTCAAATAAGGCAATAATATGGCAGTAATCAAACCTGGCTATGGCTAGTCTAATTGATCCTAATTATCAACTACATATGAGAGCATTTTGCGAAGCATTAGGGAAAACAAGGACACGCAGTGTCAATGGTGCAAAGCACCACTCACATGAAGCATTAAAAGTTTCAGTGCTGATAGCACCCCCTTGTGGAGAATCGTCACCCTGCGAAATGTGAGTGAGTGAGTGGGTGAGTTACAAGCCGGGTCTATGAGGTGCTTTACATCTAAACATAATGCATGTCATACACGAGTGTACGCTGAAATAAGGAAAAGTTTAATGCTTCAGAATGGCTGAACAGCTGAAACTCTAATTATGTCAAGAATATACTATACGTAGTAATTCTAGCAGTGGTGGGTAACTGTAGAGTTGGATTCCTGCAAGGTTTATGATTCACCTGCTCAGATACAATTGATTAAGCTCATCAGTTAATTGCCAGGTTTTGTTGGCATTACATGGAAGCAATCAAACTGTGTGGATCTCAGGCACTTAGTTCCCCAACCCTGAAATCCAGTCTACCAGAAAGCCATAATGGTGAACTAACCTCAGTGAACTCTACAGGCATGAGTGCTGCTGTGAATTAATCCTACATTTCCAAATTCCTCTTTTGCCTCGTATGTGAGCTTCCACACAGTTCAGATCATTTTAACATTCAGTGCCACTGTAAGGCGTGCACAGATCTTTGGTGGTCTACAGTTATACTAGCACTTATTATCTCAGTAGCTGAAAGCTTGCTGCAGTTACATTTAAAAATCACAAAATCCTTAAGAATGAGAAGGTGCAAATGCCTGAGGGCATAACCCAAGCAGAAATTATGCAGAGCAAAAATTCAACAGGACCTATTTTAATGAAGCTTCTCAGAGTATAAGTGCTGATCTAGGATCTGATACCTCTCTTTCTTACTATGGGACATAAACTGACAGGAGTTAAAAGATTTGAGTATAAAATGTAAGCCCAGGTCTGAGGGTTTCTCTGAACATGCACTGCCATTCTATTTTGGTCCTAAAACAGTTGCTCAGATTGTTTGAAGACTTTAGCTGCCCCTCATATCACATACTTCATCAGCCGGAGCTAGTGGTACTTGTTCTGTGCTTTCTTTTGTACTTAATGCGATTTTACATGAAAATCTGTGGTTGACCCAACATGTTTAGCTCAGTATGAACAAGGACACCACACTGAATGCTCATTTTGAGGGATTTGGACTCCTTTGGAACTAAACTGCTGAATAGGCAGTGCATACAAAATGGATTCATTAAACTGAACTTAATTTCACTCCTTTCTCAGATCTTCATCAGAAAGATGAAAGATTCCATTTGAATTTGCTGCTTCCTAAAATTCACCCTTGAAATGTTTCACTGGTTCATCATAAATGTATTATCAAATGTGTTCCTTTCAAAGTGTCTGCACCTTCTGTAGAATATAATGCATGTGTGCTGACCACCAGACTTGTTCATGATCACTTTCATTAAATCGCTGACAAATCAACAGAACTGATACTGTGTGTTGAAGTCTGCAGAAATACAGAGTCAATACCTGTTCTATTTATACTATTGACTGCTTGCATAAGTAGACATGCTTATTTGGCCTATGTTTAATTGGCTCGAATATCCAGAACCTTGTTCTTCTCTGTTTTAAACACACATCAAAACAATAGTCTAACACATTAAATCTTCAGTGCATAAAAATAGAAATTAACTGACTTTCTGCTGAGGCATAGATAACACCATAAATCATGCACTGCCTGTACATTGTATTTATCCAGTGTTAAAAAAAATTTCAACTGTCTATGCACAATGTCGGAAACCATAAATCCACATCTATCTGTAAGTTATGTTCCTTAATCAAGTGTACAAACAGTTAGGAAGGCTCTTCTTTAATAGATGTCATATGATATAAATGAACGGGTCCCACTTCTGACCCAGCAGCTCAAGGAAGAATCAGTCATCCCCCTGAATTCTGACTCGCCAGTGACAAACGTGCCCAGGCGCTGGCCAGGTACCTGAACAAATGCCCTCCTCCCCGAAAAGTATTTCTGTCAACGCGAGGACTCTTATTAATTATTCAGTCGCTGCATATTCTAAAACCGCAGAGATACCTTACAATATTTACAACCAGCCACTGACACCACTGACAGAGTACAAGTCAGCTTTTAATGGCTCTGTCTCTAGAGGGGTTCGTTATTTCACAAGGGGAAAATTACCCTGGTCCTAGATGTGGGTCATATTCTGGTATTAGCGGAGAAAACAACCTTTAATTCTAATGTTTGCCCAGTTTCTTAGAGCGATACTCATTTTTTAAGACCATATACTGAGGGAAAGCAATATTGCAAAGGTAAAGCAATGAGGGACAATATCTCAGCCTTTGTAACTTCATTAATATACTATACTGGCAGGGGTGTCAATAAAGGACTGGTACAGCTGCAGGTTTTCATTCTGACTCACGCGATGCCACTTCCTTCTGAGAGCAGATCAGGTGCGCGCCTGTATTTTTGGAACAAAAAACGCAGCCCTTTGTAATCTGACGCCCTGCTATATGGTGTAGGCCTAAAGTTAGTCTTGGGGACACCCTTGCTCTGCACCATTTGTTTGTATTATTCACACGCCTTTCCCAGCATGTGAGGGGCTTATTAATTAGTCAGTGTCCAGAACCAGGAGATGAGAAAAAAAACAAAACACAAAAATTTGCATAGTGTGGGCCTGAGTTTGAGACCCTCGGGTGAAGCCTACAGCTGAGCTCCTTCATTCCCCCACCAAAAAAGAGAATGTCCTTGGCATGTAAGCGAAAGAAAATTGTGTTATATTCAGAATATGATTTTGGTTTTCACACATACGATAAGCTTCCGCTCTGTGAATTTGCAGCCACGGTGGGGCTGGTTCCTGTGCTGTGTCAAAAAACAGACTCACGCTTTCTTTCCATTCACTGCGCACAGGGTGAGTTAAATTCACCCCCCACCCCCGCCCCCAGTTCCGAGAAGGGAGAGGGGCTGCCGCTGTGGTAGAGAGGGGGAGTGAATCTAAATGGTCACGTGGGAGCCTCCGCTAAGTAGGTGGTGACGTCGGAGGGGCTCAGTCAGTGAATCCGAGGCAGACTGGAGAACATTTAAGCAGCTGCTGAAGCCCCCCTCCTCCTTTAAATCCTTCCCAACAACCCAACCCTACCCAATCCAGCCTCCACACACATACACATGCGCGCGCGTCCACCAGCAGACCATCACACTAGGAAAGAGGGAGGAGAAGAGGAGAAGAAGCCTGTTCCCCCTTTGCCAGCGCGTTTGTGGATCATGTTTCGCTGCGGAGGGCTCCAGAGGTAGCAGAAGAGAAAGGCGGGGTTTTGATGCTGTGTGTGCCTGCCTGGCTTCGTGGCGTGTGTGAAGGACTGGCCGTGGCCACCCCCCTGTCTCCTCCAGCGCTGCTGCTGTTTGTGCCTGCTCTCCTCGCCTCCAGTCGATCAGAGCTCGGCCCTTCGACCAGAACCGAGCGCTGAAGTTGGAAACCGTCGTTTTTGCTTTATCAGCACCCTTTAAATCTGTGGAAATCTCAAGCATGGGCTCACGGTGCTGATAGGGGGGGTAAAAAGTAAAAGCCAGGCATCAGGCAGATCCGAGAGCTCTGCTATGAAGAAAGCCCAACCGGAGAGAAGAGTGGACGCGCCGTAGCGAGGGGAAGGGAACCTCCGTGCCAAGAATACAGCATGGAAAACAAAGAGAGGAGAAGGGCTGACTGGGAGCAGTGAAGGGGAAGGAGAGGAGGAGGTATTGGCTTTATTTTGGAGCTTTTAGACGGAGTGATGGCGTGCAAAGAGGATCAACGTCCATCCCCCCCGGTCTGCCTGGCACAGACAGCGGTACGTGTGCGTAAAACCCCTATCGCATGAATGTATGGAGTTCTATTAGAGGTGAGAATGTTAAAAGAGTGCAACAGGACCAACACAGTCTTCTCCTTCTTAGTCTAGGCACCTCGCCCACACAGTGCCTTGGCCGTAGTTCAGCAGCTCATTACAGGCAAATAGTTCTGGCCACAGTTTTTTTGTGTGGTGTGTTATGTCTAGTGCAGATGACTTTTTCCCCAGCTACACCAAAGCTCTGCCTTTAAATGCATGCTGACATTCACTGATTTTTCTTGACTTGACTTGTCAACCTAACTCAGTGAAAACACACGAGTTTAGTCCAGTGAAGTCTGAGCTGGGTTTCTGCAGGAGGAGGCGAGCCCACAAAAGGTTCCGGTGACTTGTCCCAGATCTGGTCAAGCTCTGAGCACCAGAGTGTGGAAACACCCCAGCTATTCTGCAGCACAGGCCAGCTCACACATTTCTGGCCCCCACCCAACACAGGCAGGCCACAGTGTGGGAGAGAGGAGGGCTCAGATCAGCGTCTTCTGGCTCTGCTCGTACTTGCTCATGCTGTCTTCAATTAGCTGCTGGATTCAATTACCTTGGATCCAAAATTCAGGCCAGGAAATTGGAGAAAAATGGGCGAGCTCAAGCCTCATATGCATTACAATCTAGCATCGGGGCATCTGTATTATTCACTAAGGACGTTTTAGCATGCCAAGAGTGACATTTCCTTTCATAACTCATCAGCCCAGTGTCATGGCAAATTAAAAGCAAACAACACAGATGCATGAGCCAAGTGATTTTCCTTGAGACAACCTTATGTCATTTCTGTTTTTCTTTTCTGTTTAGGTCAGTGACTCTTTCATCCTCGGGAGGGGGGGGGTATGCAAGACAGCAGAGGAATTCATTTGAAAACCATACATGCAACTGTTATACATCTCCCTTAAACACAATAAACTCTTAGTTAAGTGGCTTTCGTTTCAAACATTAGCTAAATAATTCCCTTAAACAGTCACAGCCTTGTTGTATCCTTTGGCATAAGATTTTGAGGAAAGTAGCCTACAGCATCCACCTAATTGGTGTTATAATGGTGGACAAATACAACAACTGTGCCTCTTTTGAATGCATAGTTTATAAACATTATTTTATTTACTAAATGAGCGTTACAACATGAGAGTGTAAAGAATTTTGGCTTTTTTATACTTTGCTAATGAAAATAGATGGATTACCTCCCGCTACAATTCTTGCTCATTTTTGAATGTGGTGTCAATTTTTAACCAGTGAGCAATATGCAGTCACTACAGTTAACATACACATCAATATTACATTCGAACCAATGCCAATAACCATGCAAACATTATGCATTAAGCACAATGACAAGATAAAAACCACATAATGACTGTAATGATCTTAACAATGACAGCACCAGTGTTCAGCACGGTCATAAGAAGCCAACAGCATATATAGGTTTAGTCTTGTAGCTGCCTTGGTCATATACATCCGGAATAAAAATGAACACTTTAACAACAGGAGTGTGGCTGGAAGCTCATAAGATATGCAGTGCCATTTCTGAGCTCAAAGATCCCAACACTGTTTTTCTGGCTGAATAAACCAGAGCAGCTACAGCCTAGGTCTACTGGAGCTTACATTTATAGAAAGCTGGCTCTGGTTTCTGTCATCATGTCTGCAAATTCACACACAGAAGAACTGTGCAGTGGCCTTTTTTCATCATGGAACCCTTGCTGTGATCTGTGTTTTTTTTCATTGCTGGAACTGCCGAAATCGGTTTTTCGATTCAAGGCCCAGCTGTTTTGCATTTGGCTCTTTTATCAGAAGCTTACAAATCTCAGTTCACAATGTTAGTTGAGCTTAGAGAGTGAGCATTAGTGAAACTGCAGCCCTGTGCACTTGCAATGAATTCATTCTTCTCATCCGGCTCGGTCACATTTGTCAGTCAGTTAAAAAGTTCAAGCACAAATTTGACTGAAATGCGGAAAGCACAAGTGCAGATAAAACCAAATGCCTCCACTGGGAAAAGTAAATGTCACTGCACATGAATCCCCTGTTCAGCCAAATGTACAAGTAGCTCAGCACCTGAACGAAGGTGCTAATCCTGTTCATACTTAAAATTTCATTTTAAAGATAGCAAATGTCACTAAACAGTGCTGCAACCAAGCATATGGGGCTGTACCACAGAGAGGGCTAATTTAAGCAAGCAGATTCTATAGACATATAGTGTTTATATGGATTTTTATAATTATTATTCAGCCAAATGTTTGGCTCCCATTGTACCCATTGTAAAACACTGCCATATTCAATTCAATCCCTGTAGTCCAACTCTGGCCTGGACCAAGTCCAAAGTTCCTCATGACTGCATAGGCTTCTTACCAAAATATCTAATACCAAAAACAATTTCCTAGGAGCATTAGCTTCTAATTCCCTGTCCTCTTAATGTCCTAAATTCCTCTGCCCCTGCCGCTAACCTCTTGTCCTCAAGTCCAGCAATTCTCCTTCCAAACAACAGCACTCTTGTTTAGTTCTGGACTGCTCTTCCCGGCTCTGGTTTTCAACAGTTTAATGTTGGGTAGCTTGATCGTGAACCTGTAGCTGTCACTGTAATTTTATACCGCATGGCTGGGTAAATAAGTTGGTGTTGCTGCTCGGGAGAAGCCTTAACTGAGGATGAGCTGTTTTATTTAACAGCTACTGTAGAAAACATCTCAGCTGTGAAAGCAGTGTTCCTTTACTTTTGGTGCACAAGGCTCGTGTTGTCCGTTAGCTAACCTGGGTGTAGATTAACATTAAGCAAAATAATGGATCTGATGCTAGGGGAGGACCAACGGGAAACTATTAAGCATCAAATCATGATTTCTCCTTAATCTTACACAACAGTTAGCTACTAGCATAGATTCTTCACATCAAGCACCTAAATTATATTAGCTCCTACAATGAATAGCAAGTGCTACAGGACGTGTTAAGCAAACACCAAAGAAATCAATGAAGAAAAGCCCCCTACCCCCATTCAGTGATTAAAGGGTACA
Source organism: Brycinus macrolepidotus (assembly GCA_037974445.1). Lineage (NCBI taxonomy): Eukaryota > Metazoa > Chordata > Actinopteri > Characiformes > Alestidae > Brycinus > Brycinus macrolepidotus. The sequence goes on along the minus strand of JBBPCZ010000040.1, from coordinate 12,895,032 downwards.
CAGATTATTGAATTATGCTGATTCGTTGTTGGATTAATTTTGATTGCAGGTGTATCTTCTTACATGTCTAATGGTCTCGTGTAGCTCCTCTAATTGCTGACCGCTGTGGCACTTTCAGACTCTTAATTTGAGCAACTGTATCAAATGGATCCTGGAGGAAATGATCTATGAGAGCCTTCAGCTCCTCTCATTATAAAGCACAGGGTCTGGTAGGTTCCTATAAACCTACAAAATGTGTATTTTTATACACATGCAATAAGCAATGTTTAGATTGCAGTCTAGGACGTTGTGTTGTTCTGATTATTGAATTTCATGCAGAGGACAAAGGAAACCTTTGGAGTGTTTCATTTGCTATATTCTGAAGTGTGTTAACCTTTAAAGCAAAGCTGGACTCAGCCCCTTTCCACTTGGCAGTAATTGCTTGCACTGCGTTAGCACATTTGGTTGAAAAGGTTAGTATGCTGTGATCCAGTTGTCATGAGAAATGGGCAAAGTCTTCAGAGATTAACATTTAGAGGGGTAAGGGGAAAGTGCATTCACACTCCCATTTCCTACGGAACATGTGAGCGTGTCACCGGAACGAGCAAAACCACACGCTGAAGCCGAAGGATTTTTAAAAGGCTGTTTAAGAGCCGTTAGAGTCACTTGAAAACACAATCAAATTGAATTCTGTACCGTAATTGAGATTTAGACATTAGATGTCGTCACTTTGTTTTGTTGTTGTTGTTTTATTGTTTTTTGCTGAAGATTTTTCTTTTATTTATTACTTTTCTTTTATTTATTGCCTATTTATCTTTTATTTTTTTAAAAATGGATGCCACTCCTCTTATAGTTAGTATTCTGCATGTTCTGGACCAGGTTCTGTATTTGTTATTCAGTTCCGGACACCAAAAGCCTATTTATTTGTTTGCTTATTGATTAATTTGTTTATTTATTGCTTCCCTTCCAATTCCAGTTTTGGAATTGAAGTGACATCTGGTTGCTATAAACAACAAGACTTTGCCCAAGGTGACGAACTTCAGTTTGTTGTTAGTGGTGAATACGCTCATGGATTTAGTGCAATATGCCAGGAGGGAATGTTATTGAACCCTCATAACCATATATTCCATAAACAGCTCCATTTCAGAAAAGATTTGCATATAACACCTTTCTATGTATCCAAACCGTAATGTAGGACAGGTTCCTCAAACACAGTACTAAAACATCGTTCACAGTTCGTCTGATCAGTCTCCCTGAACCTTTACATTTACACACTGACACTGTGTGTTAGGTTTAGGTATCTCAAAATAAGGGCATCTAAACAGTATCAGATGCATTTCAAGCAACCGAAAAATAAATAATCAAATATAATGATATAATATAATATAAATGATATCTAATAAAACAAAATAATAAAACGAACAAAATAATCTAAATAAAAACAGCAGTTTGTAAACCCTTCTTGCACACATCTTGCTTATCTAAACGAGTGTATATGAGTGCAGACAAAAAGACAAGTGTGTCCCAAAATGTACAGATAAATGAAGAAATTGTGTAAACAGAGTTCAAAACTGGGGCATTTGTTTTATTTTTAATCTCTGTCTGTCTGTCTTTCTCTCTCCGTCTGTCTCTCTTGCTGTCTCTCCCTCTATCCATTTACCTTTATTTTTTCATGATTATTGAGAGAAGGTTCTACAATCCAATAACTCCCTCTGTGCGAGGAAGCAGCAGTTAAGGCTAGAAATTGCAGGCAGGGAGGGCTCTCCCCCTGGCATGGTGTTGATAAGTTTAAGGTGGAAGGTGAATAAGGGGTGAGGGCTGTTATCACTGGCCGCTGCTGGCTGTGGATCCCAGCAACACTGCTTGCTGGAGCCTGAAAATTCATTTTGACGGATGCTTCTCCTTCCTGGCTGCTGGAGTGCAGAGTGAGGGCGGGTGGGGGACTTAGGCGGCCTTTGCAGTGGCAGCGCTGTCACCGAATGTCATGTTGTGAAAACCTGCAATTTAAACTTTCACACAGTACACCAAGGTTGCCCTATGATATGTAGAGCGACCCCTTTTAGCAATCTTCCCCACCGAGTTGCCACATACAGATGCGATGATTGCAAATGCAAGGTGTTCCTGGGAGCAAGACTCTCCTGTGGGTTCCTTCATGAAACTGACAGATTAATGAGCGGGGAGCAGCAAATACTGTATCAGCAGTAACAAAAGCCTGCTCCAAAAAGGTGGCTGAGGAGACAGTTAATGAATGAGGATTAAGGCTCCTTGGTTCACCATGTGGATAACATCAAATCTCTTTCCACAGCAGTGGGAGATTAGCAGTGTATTACACTGCTTAATTCATAGCTGTCCAGCCTTATTCATTCTGTGGTTCTCTCCTATTCTCCTTAGATAACGGAGGCTCTGGTCTGAGGAAGCAGCCGTCCTTCAGAAGCGAACTGCCCTGAAGCATGACCGCATGTCACTGGAGAGAGTCAGAGCAGCGTGTCCCAGCAATCCTCATGGGCAGTATGTCATCCTCCTTCTAGCTCCACCAGGGGCCCGAACACACCCATCTGCCAGCTCAGATAACCCTCGGGCTGCTCACAACACATGTTTGACTTGATTGGATGTGACTGCCGCGCTTTCCCAAGCAGCCTCTATCTGCATCATGCAGTGGCGACGGCGACACTGCTGCCCCATCAAGATGACCTGGAATGTCAAGCGGTCACTCTTCCGCACGCACGTTGTGGGCTTACTGTCACTGGCTTTGCTCTTCACCATCTTCCTCTTCTTCAGCCACCAAGACTGGCTGCCCAGTCGGTCTGGATTCCGAGAGAACCCTGTGGCCTACACAACGCGGGGCTTGCGTCCCCTCAAGGAACGTGCAGAGGGGAACCAGAGCTCCCTGCGAAGCCTCTTGAGGGAGCCTGTGTATTTTCCCCCCAAACCACATGTGAACTTCAGCTCTCACCAAGCTGAGGCTGCTGCCCAAGGGATGGTAGGACTGGAGATCTCTCTGAGTGCCAACAACACAAACACCAACAGCCTGCACCAAGAAATGGGTGTGGGAGGGCAGCTGGCAGCTCAGCCGTACCGCTATGTGCTCAATGAGCCCCATAAATGTAGAGACAGCAGCCCCTTTCTAATTCTGCTAATTGCGGTAGAGCCGGGCCAGGTGGAGGCCAGGAATGCCATCAGGCAGACATGGGGGAATGAGAGTGTGGCCATGGGCTTGGGCTTTGTGCGACTCTTTCTGATGGGCAAGCAGAGCAGCTATGATGGCTACTCTCAGAGCACCATTGAAGAAGAAAGCTTCCAGCACCATGACATCATACAGCAGGAGTACATGGACACCTACTACAACCTTACCATCAAAACCTTGATGGGTATGAACTGGGTCGCAGAATTCTGCCCGCACGCCCACTACGTGATGAAGACAGATAGTGACATGTTTGTCAACACAGAGTATTTAATCCAAAAGCTGCTGAAGCCAGAGTTGCCACCCCGACAGAACTACTTCACAGGCTACCTAATGCGTGGCTACGCACCCAATCGCAACAAAGACAGCAAATGGTACATGCCTCCTGAACTCTATTCAAGTGAGAGGTATCCCATCTTCTGCTCTGGGACAGGCTATGTGTTCTCAGGAGACATGGCAGCAAAGATCTACCAGACTTCCTTGAGTATACGCCGTTTACACCTTGAGGACGTCTATGTTGGGATCTGCTTGGCCAAACTCCGCATTGACCCAGTGCCACCACCAAACGAGTTTCTCTTCAACCACTGGAGAGTGTCCTACTCCAGCTGCAAATACAGTCACCTGATCACTTCACACCAGTTTCTGCCCAGTGAACTCATCAAGTACTGGAACCATTTGCAGAGCAACAAGCACAATGCCTGCATCAACATGGCTAAGGAGAGGAGCGGCAGGCTGCGTCACAGGGAAAGGCTTCGGTGATGACGGCAAAGTCAGGGCTCAGTGTGCAAAAGTATATTAGAAGCATGTGTGAATTTCAGCACTATATTGATTATAGGGAGCAGCACAGTGTTTTTTTGGTATTGTGTACAGTCAGTTAAAACTATTTTTTTAATTTGAGAGATGTTATGTATTGTAAACCTGTTCAACTCTTTTAAAAAGGGAAGTAAGTTACATGTTTATGTGCAATATATAGCATGCACAAAAATACAACTGGTGAGATCACCATTTTCAGGTGCCAACAAAAATATGACAGGTTGTCTCAGCTCATTACACAGACTGCTGTTAATATGGGGCCAATTTGATCGTGTTATTTCTATAGCACACATAGAATCTCTCAACAAATGATTAAGATGGTATATTCTTAAGTGATTTTTCTTCTTTCTATATGCTGTCATTAACAAAGATCCCTGACTTACTTTTAAGATACCAAATGATCATTCTTTCAGTCTACCTAGACCTCCGAGTGGTTTACAAGAAACAAACCAAATCACATACCATATCTAGAATTAAAAGATATATAATATAAATAAAGTTTAAGTACCATCAGTACTGTCACAGATTATTAAGATTGTATTTTTAAAAGCTTTACATTGACTTAATATAGGTCTGCCCTTCGTGTGGGCAGAAAGACACTTATTTATTAAATGTATTTCCTTCTCATGGTCTCTTTGATGTCTTTTTTTTTATTGGCTAAAGGACATTTCATCCTTTGTGCATGAAGCATTACTCAAAGCATTAATGTGCAAAAACATTCATTTTCAAGTCATAGTATTTTGACGATTTTCACAAATGTGTCAGAGGTCGAGCAGCCAGCTGAAACTACTACTGTTGCAAAATGAAGGGCATTTAAAAAAGTTAGTGAACTTTTCACAAGACACAGAACCAACTCAGGGCTGAGGAATATATCATATGTTCAAGATTTAATTTGTTTGTTAATTAAGGGTGCTGCCTTGATTAGAAAAAGGCTGTTTGCAGGCTACATGCTGCATGCTAATGTGCCTCATGAGAACACATTCATAAATTAAGCAAAAATGATTTATATGACAGTATTAAAAATGAATTGAAGAAAAACTAAGGCAAAACATTGCCAAACAACCATAAGTCATCGTCTTTTACAAATACTTGAATCGTGATTGAGTGCATAGCTGGGTTTTTTTAAGATCAGAAGTGCTTTCCAAACTAACTGAATTTTCTTGACTCTTTTTTGTTCTATGGGAACAATGTCCTTGATCTTTGGTAGGAGAAAGAGGGTGTTTAGGTCTTATACTTTAGGGAAGAATCAGGAAAGTGCATAGAAATTGAGAAACTGATCATAGTATAGGTTTGAGTGTCCATGTCATACCTGCAAGAGGCACAACTAAAGGATTCAGTAAGTTCCATAAATGGCGGGTTATGAACATGTCATTCTACATGTTGCAAATCACCAACAGGTCTCTCTCCTGTATGTGGTTAATGTGACCAAGACCTTTGTTATTAGCAAGGGTGAAGTTTGCGTGTGGCAATTGCTACAACCTCGCATCATGAGAAAGTTGAAAAATATGAGCCAGATGTCCATTAAACTTTAATGAACTGCTATCAAACACTGCTAGGCCTTCATATTCACCTCTATTTGCAGTGATATTAGCAAATCTAAAAATTAAGCACCTTGAAAGCTAAGGCTTGTTATGGATTCTGAAGTTTTTTTGTTTTGTAGCACTCTGGCAATTAAAACTTGAAATCTCAAACTCCTGACTTGGAGATACCAATAAAAAAAAACACCCTTTCAAATTCTTGCTTAAAAAGTGGACATCCTTGGCCCTGAGCAGATCACATCAACATGACTGCTCATGCCAGCAAAAGTCACACAGTAGCACTTCTCCATTTCTAACTGAGTTTAGGGTAAAACAGGAACAGACACAGGAGTTTAAATTAGATCACGGTTTTAAGAGGGTATGAAGTACATCATGAACAGTAAAGTTGTCACTCATATCACTGTTGCAAACATTACTAACATTTCACTTCTGAGTTGAGCTGAAAGCAGCATTAAAATGGTTTAGATGTGGCATCACTTTGTCCCATGCTAGGTGAAACACCACCACTGGTTGTCAGTTGCTCTTTTTTCTAAATCCTACTAAATATAGAGAGTGTAAAGTGTCATACGTGAACACACCACAGCACAGGGTGAACAGCACAAAATTCTTCTCTGCATTTAACCCATTCACCAAGTGAAGCAGCGGGCAGCCAGAAACACAGCACCTTGCACAGTACCTTGCTCAAGGGCATCTCATTGGTGCCACTTGCAGTCCTGGGATTTGAACCCACAACTTTCTGATTGCAAGGGCTAGTCCCTAACCACTAGGCCACCCACTGCCTATATAAATCAACCATGAAGTTTTAAAGCTTATTCAAGTGGCATACACTGATTGTAATAGTTTATATTTTAGCAGCTTCTTCCAGGCTAATTTATGTTACAGTGGTTTAACTGCAGCTCCAATCTGGACGTAGGTGAAGGGTAAAGGTGATGGGGAACCGGATAAGGAAATACTTGCCCATGGTATTACCAGTAAAAGCTGAAAATGTGAATGTGTTAAAAGGCCTAGGCAAGTACAGGCTTGGGTATTTAACAGGGTTAGGGAAAAGTTGCTGCTCTTGTTGCGTACACTGGTGTAGCCAAAAACAGACTGGCTGAGGAAGAGATGGCCTCTTGCCATGCAACATCTGGCCCAGTTCAGACCAACCGAAAGTTCCATTCCAACACTTACGATAGCATAATCATGTTTTTACTAGCTTACATGCACATTTATTTTTAACAGCTGACCCTGCACTTGCTATACATAGCAAACACACACACACACACGTTTGCAATATACCATTTATGAAATTTAACTGTCACTTTTTTCACAGTATGCCATGCTTTCTCAAAGACAAACAGATTCAAGCTTATCACGTTAGCATGTTAATAGACTATGTCCAGTGCTCTGTATTCTATTTTGCTACTTTATTATCAGTGTGATCTATTACCCACTGCGCAGAGACACGTTGAAGCGACGTCTTTTCTAGGTCATTTTTGCACGTCAAATTTTGGTCCCCTGAAGGTGCCGACTGTGATGCCAGATGACGTCTTTTTTTTGACGTATTCCGAACGTCCAGTATTGACATCCCCAGAACCTCCGGATAAGGGCTAATTCTAGTCCAAGGGCTAATTTCTACGTAAAATTTAAACTCATTGTAGACATTGTTTTTATAGGTCTACTGTTTCTAGGCTCTGTGCATAACTGTAGCACCATTTCAGAAGGTGACATTCTGTTCCAGTTCATTTTCCTACAGCTTCATTTGATTGATTAACTGGAAATCCATACAAAGGCATGCAAATCTGCTGCTGAACCAAACGAAGCTACAAGAAAATTAACTGGTACAGTTAACAGGTCTCCACCTTCTGGAACTGCGGTTATACACGTTAGTTATACACAACATGCTTTACAAATAAAAAAAAATTACAATTCAGTCCCCACTCATTTCTTTCCATTTTCATTTTTATTAGTTCCATCCAACTATACTGAATACAAAAAAAAAAAAAAAAAGATTCAGTCCTGAGAGACGGCTGTGTGTCCTCCACCTCCACGTCTTTGTGGTGCATGCTTTAAATGCTCCGAAGAACACATCCTTATAAAGCCCTCTGTGGCTGTCCTGTCAAATGTCATGACTCCATCTGCACAAGCAGAAAAAGACAAGTGATTAGAAATATGAAGGCAATCTGCAGTCATACACCAAGTCCCAATATTTGTAAGCAAAAATAGGTTGCCTATGCATCCACTACCAATACTGGATTAATACAAAACCATCTCAGCAAATGTTAAAGATAGCCATGGTAGACATTTGGCATTGGATTTTTAACATCAACAGGAGAGGAAATCAAATTATTCAAGTCATTAATCAAGTCAAGTTATCAAGTTATTACAGATTGGCAAAGGCTAATTTTCTTGCCTAAGCCAACATGAAATATGGGCTTACCTTGTATTGCTCTATAAACATTTGTGTTCTCCAAAGGTTTCTTGGCCTTTTTCCCCTTCCCCTTCATATTGAACTTTGCCATCAGGGCATTAGTGAAGAGCCTAAAAAAAATGACACTTATAAATCAATGTGAATGATATATGTAGGAACAACAACGTAGTATAAAGGCTTTATGACATATGTGATTAGTGTACCCTAGGTTGGCCCCCTCTTTTTAGGACAGCTGGTCTATAAGACCACAATGTATTGTGAACTTGTAATTTCATTTAATTTTCATCTATTATGACATACTCAGACATTGTTTTATGCCAACAAGTGAGAAGGATCAGAAATTGATGTTATAATGGGAGTCAATGGTGCAAAAAATGTCTGCAGGCTAAAAGATGGAACTTTTTCTTCTACACAGTGTATTATAGTCCTATTATTAGATCCAAGATTGAAAATTTCATAAAAACCTGAAATGCAAAAAATGTACCAGGGGGTGCACAAGGGTTAAGCAAGAAAAAAGGCAAAGGAAAACATGTAGGCTGGTCCACACCCAGAAAAAAAAAGTTCAAACAGAGCACCCACCCACACACAATTCATACTGTATGTAGAAACATACCGGTCAAGGACTTTGTGGAAACAGTCTTTGGTGTTCTTCCCTCCAATCCGTGCAATTTGCAGCACCTGTTGGAATAAGTCCATTATAAAGTTGACGGACATTCCTCAGAGGAACCTAACAGTGTTGCACTGTATTGTGTTATGCTAGACTATCCATTATGTTCAGACTTGAACATAACCTACCAGGGCATCAAAGGCTTGCGCATCACAGAGGCGTTGCTCCTCTCCCTCAAAATCCTCCATGGTCTCCATGCTCTCAATGTGCACGGCTGAAGAGGCAGGTTGTGCTTGTTTATATTGATTGCGAAGGTCGACCAGCAGGTTTAAGACCTTTTTTCTGAAACACTGAAATAACTACATTTGTTGATTACAGTGATTACCGCTGGTTCACAATTATTTTTGTAATCAGTTTCAGTGTTCGTTATCAATACAGTAGATAGTGTTGGAGAAAGAAAAAAGTTCAAACAAATGTTATCATCTGACATGATAGAAACCACCCTACAATTGACGGTAGAAAAACAAGTCACTGCTATAATTGAAAAGCAGTTTGTGTGGACAGAGAGAACAGTAGACGAAGAGAGAAAGTTGTAGTATTAAGTCTCTCTCTCTCTCGTGCTCAGTGTCCTGTCATCTCACACTGCCAATAGATCAATACTTACCATCCCAAGGCAATGGGAATGTCCATCTTCCATCTGTCACTGCATCTGCACCACAGAAAGTTTAATTTAGAAATTACCAAATGACAAACTTTAACAAATTTGGGCAGCATTAGAAGAGAAATAATAAATCTGAAATAACGTAATTAAAACAATTAGGGGTGCATCAGTACTACTCACTGAATTGCAAAGTGTTTTGATGAAATTGCGGCCTTTGGACAACTCACCATGCCTTGGACTGTCATAGGGGGGCTGGTAAGATCACTGTGCCGGGATCTGTGATCATATCTGTAGGCATCAGTATGGCGTGACCCGTCATGCCTGGACCTGACCATGTGCCTCGATCTATCACTGTGTCGTGACCTGGACCTGACCGTGTGCCTCGAACCACAACTGTGTCGTGACCTGGACCTGTCTGTGTGCCTTGAAGCATCATTGTGCCGTGACCTGGACCTGTGTCTGGACCTGATGCTGGATCCTCCGCTGGACCTAGTACCATTTAAATTTATTTTAAATCACCTGGACATAATACCATTTCATGACACTGAAACAGACTAACCCCTATTGGTTGGCCAACAATATGTGCTGGAGACCAACCAGTAGAAGCCAGCCGCTACAGTGCCTTATCCTGTTTCTTTACCTGGAGCGATAGCCATCCATGGAACAACCTCTTGCTGCATGTTGAGATCCTGAAAAACACAAAGAATGTTCTTACAAAAGGCCTGATAAAATAAAAAAGTGACTATTTAAAGTGTGATAAGATGAATACTCACTGGGTGTCGACAGATCTCTACGCCGAGGTGCTGTGCTTGCATCTTGATGGCCTGAAAAAGACTATCCAAAGAATATACAAAGATGCAAAATTATTGAAATGAAACAAAAAGGTGACCTTTAGTTGTGATGGACACTTAGACTGAATCCCATTTCGACCCCTTAGCCCTCTTTTTAGCCCTTCCCCTTGTTTTCGGCACGTTCATAAGGTGAAGGGGTGTCCCAATTCTCTTTGGGAGTAAGAGCTAGGGCTAAGGGAAAGGGCTACCTGGCCCTTCAAACGTGTAATTTCCACAACCTCACTCAAAACGAAGGGGAATGAGAATTCTCCCAGCGTTCAACGCACGTAAATTTCAGCTGGAAGATAAACACCACTCTGTCTGACGGACTGGCAAAGGAGGCGTTTAAAATTCTGTCTTCATAATAAATTTTAGAATCATGGTAGTGGTGTTTTGTGATATATTCAGTCTCATGACTACGAAATATACAATATTCAGTCAGGTTTTTGATCACATCGTTTGTCTGTGGCGAAGGTTAGCAATGCTAACGCAATGTTAAGGCATGTTACGACGTTCCAGACATGTTTCTTTTTATGGTACGTTTTCATATCATTTGTTAGTCTGTGTCAACTTAAAATGCTCTTAATAAGCTGATGGTGCACCAAAATGTAAAAGAAATCCACCAGGTCTTGAAACTCATGAATATTCCATTCTCAAATGGTTCTGAGAAAAGTCTGACCAATCATTTCATTTGGTCTGAATGACTTGAGGGAGGTGGAGTTGTTAATGTTCAAAGTAGTGTGTGACGTGCCAGAAAGGTAAGAGTTGCTTTAAGTTTGTGCAGTGGGATGACTGGTGCAACTGGAAATGAATTCTCACGTGGAGTAGTCCTCATCCTGTCCTGAGATCTGTCACCAGGATTCACCGGGTAAGAGGAGGCTCGATTTCCAGAATCTAAAACACATGAAACAGCCTATAACTATGATGTTGTGAATACTCAACATTACTATGCTTAATTCACAAGCAGTGAGAAATTTACGATCTTGAATGGGCTTTTAACTTTGTTCAATGGGATGGTTGATGCGATGGAAGAAGTAAATACACACAAGGAGTGGACATTTCACTGCCCCAGGAAGTGTCCGCACGCTCCGCAGACTTGGCTTCATCTTCAGAGGCTAAAACACATGAACTAGCTTGTAACCATCATATTGTGTATACACAAGACATTACCATGCTTCAGAAGTTGTCATCAGTACCCACAAGCATTGAGATTCATGTTGGTGTCCTGAATGGATGGCAGCTTTTTTGGTCCAGTAGGGTAGTTATGCAGCTTGACAGTTATACAGAGGTATTAAATTGAAAATAAGCATATCCACCTCCAAAAAATGGCATAATCTTAAAGAATTTGATTAATTTTGAAACTAGAATTATAAAGTCATTATAGAAAACCATTACCCCTGATGCTCTCCTCATCTGAATCTGTCAATTCTGCAAAAAATGTTTATAAACATTTAAGTCTAAAATTTGAGGCCCAATGTGTGTCAACAGATTACAAATGTCATTATCTATCTACACATGCAAGAAACATCTGCCTGTGTGCAGTGGTGGAGGAAGTACTGAAGCTTAGTACTTAAGTAAAAGTACAAA